>PVKU01013659.1:0-27467 GCA_004027475.1 Anoura caudifer
GACCCTTGGTGAGGGCGTGAGTCCCCTCCCTTGCCGAGGAACATCTAGGGAACACCTGGCCCATGGCCTGGTCACCCTCACCTTCTGCTGGCTGCTGGGGCCTCTGCCCCAGACACTGGCTGGGTCTTCCTGACAGGGCGTCAGGCACCAACCAGTGGCAAGGACCACAGCCCTGGAGTCACACTGCCCCACCTCGAACCATGACTCCACTGTGTCAGCTGAGGGAGCTGGGTTTCCTTATCTTTTAAGTAAGTGGGAGAAGGATAAATGTGGACTTTTCACATGAGCATATCATAAAAACTCAGTAAGCATTTATTATTTTAATTTTATTATTAATGTTTAATGAAAAATAACGAGTGAACCATGAGGTAAGAGGCTTACATTTCTGCCCCCAGTTCCATCTGACATCTTTCTACAGCTCATTCAGATGGAATGACTTTTCCCTGAACTTGTCTCTGATGCCATCATAGCATCTTTGTTAATGGCTTTTCCTCAATCTGGGATCCCTTTCCCACTGCCTGTCAAAGTTCCATGTTTCAAGGCTCTAGTCACATGCCACCTCCTCCATGCAGAGTTCTTTGGTTTTCCCTTTGGGACGTGCTGATTTTCTCCTCATATTGCCAATATTATGTCTGTATACTGATGCTTCCCAAGTTTATGTGTCCAGTAGAGGGTGAATAGGTGACATGTTTCCTTATCCCTCATGGGGTCTGCATTTGTCTCCTAGGGATGCCCTTACAGAGTACCACAAACTGGGTGGCGTAAGACAACAGAAATTTATTGTGTCATAATTCTGGAGGCCTGAAATCCAATATGAAGGTGCGTCTGCATGGCCTCACTCCCCATGACACCCAGGCAGGAGCCTTCCTTGCCTCTCCCCAGCTTCTGAGGGTTTGCGGGCCATCTTTGGCTTGCAGTGGTGTCGCTCTGATCTGTCGCCCTTCACTGTCAAATGAGCTTCTCCTGTGTGTCTCTATCTCTTCCTAAGGTGGATTTTTTTAAAAAAATAAGGACATAAGTCATATTGGTTTAGAGGCCTGCCTTACTCCAGTATGAAGTTATTTTAACTTAATTACATAGAACTCTACTTTCAAATAGAGTCACATTCAGAGGCCCTGGGTATTAAGTTTTCAATATATTATTTTGCAGGGGCACAATTCCACCCATAACATGGTCTCTCAGCTTTTCTCTTGAATTATAATACCCAAGAACATACCTTATTTTCTCAAGAAGTTTGTAAATTTTTCCAAGGTATACAATCGGATTTCACAACCAAAGGGGGAAAAATGCTGCCCTTGGGCCGAATCTGGCCAGCAGGCATGTCTGTCTGCCCCGGAGCATTGGCCCACCACAGTGCTTGGGGAAATATTCAGAGTTAGTTTGAAAATATGAATGTCTGGTTTCCACCAGTAATCAGACTGTCTAGTCACATGCCAGGGCACAGGGAACATTCCAGCATGTTCCTCGTTGCCTGAAGCCTAGCAGGGGCTTCCCTTAAGAATAGCAAGTGCTCTCCATGCACCACAGACATACGAGTATATTCTATTGGTTCTGCTTCTCTGGAGAACCTTGACCAAGATACTCTTCAGTGGAAAATATGTCAAATACCTAAGCTGCTGTCACTCTTGTTCAAGCGATCACCTCCTCTCTCCTGGATGTTAAAATTGCTGCATACCTGGAATTCCAGCTGCAGCCTGTGATCCAAAGAGCAGCCAGGGTGACCCTTTAGAACCCCAGGTCAATCACGTGACTCCCCCATTTAGTGTTCTCCATTGGCTCCCATCTCACTCAGAGTAGAAGCTGAAAAGTCCTACACAACCTGACCTGCTGCTTTCTCTGACCTCATTTCTGTACCGTGTTCTACCTCCTAGATTCCAATCACACATGCTTTTCCTTTAACATGTCATGTTCCAGCCTCAGGTCACACATGTGTGGCCTTGTAGATGACCTTCATACCTTCACCCCCTGATCGAGTGCCTCTGTCTGCCTCAGGGCCTTTGGACATGCTGTTGTCTCTATCTGAAAAGCTCTTTGATCTGCTTGATTCATCTGAGCTACCCAGAGCAGAATAGCACTGATTTCTTTTATCTCACGAGAAGCAATGACTTTATCCAGAATGGACCATTCATTTCAGATTTGACAAAATATCTGTCTCAGTCCACTGCTCCAGGGTGTCATCTATGACAGATGACCTTCCATTGGTTGGGCTCTATCATTTATAATTTCTGATCTCCATTACTGCGCCTGTATAACAATGGTGTGCAGGCAAGTAAAGGGGAAATGGCAAGTCTGAGATTTGCTGTCCTCTGCACGTTAGACCATGGTTTCTCTTCTCTGTCTGATTCTCACGTACCTCCCCGAGTTTCAGGTGGCTGCTTTCTGAAGAAACCCTTGCCCTTTTATCTTGGGCCCAAGAAAACATCCTAATTCATACTTAAAATGCTGTGCTTTGGTGAGGAGAAAGGCATGGGACACGTTATGGGAAGCGGATACTTCAAACATCCTGCCTGGTGGCAGTGTGATCAGAGATCCTGTGTCCCCTGTGCTCCCTGCCCCCACCCCAGCCCAGTCCTCCCTCAGTATGCTTGTGGAAAGAACCTGTAGGCAGAAAAGTGCAGCAGCTGGCGGGTCCTGAATCTGACAATCCTACATGGTAGGGCCTGAAACAAATTACACACCCCTGCTCATCGGCTTCCTCCCTTACGGGTAAGGACGGTGATGCCGACCCCACGGGATTTAAGTGAAGTAGCGTGCACCGAGCACCTGCTCCGTAGGAACTGGAAGTCAGGCTGAGTCAGTCTGATCCTGGAGCCAGACTTCAGACACGTGGTCGAGATGTTGTCTCCTGGGTTTGAGCGGGTGTGTGAGGTGGACACTTCGGACCACCCCAATGAGATTGACCACCGGGTCATCCTTCACGTTATCACTCCAGTCCTCCTTCCAGAGTTTGACTTGACCTGGCCACCTCCCTCCTTCAAATGCTTGTAAGAGGGACCCCAATTCCGTCATCCTGGCGGTCAGGACCCTGCTTTCTCTTGGCCTACATCTCCTCACTCTTTGGACCACTCACCACTGACCTTTGCTCTTGGCGTTAAACAAACACTAAGGGATGAGTGATCCTTGCATGTGGTTGTTAGATCACCTGTGCCCGTGTCTAATCTGGCTGGCGGTTAGCCCTATTTTCTCCATTTCCTTTGGGCGATGTCAGGGGAGGTTTGCTGAGATTCAGCCACACTGACTCAATTGCATTCCCCTGCTCTGCTGACTTTCCAAAATGGAAAAGAGGTTGGTCTGTGTGAGCAGTATTTTGTACATACCTGTAGCCTTCACATACCAGGTCCTCCACCTTCTCACCTGTGAGATGCTGGGCCACATCAGGCGACTTCCCAGATTCCCTCTGACCAAGGCCTTGGGAGCCAGAGCTGGGGCGTGGCACCTTCACCAGCAGGCAATTGGCTCATCGATGCCGCTGGGGTTGAGGTGAGATGCCTCGCCCAAAGCTCCCGCTTCAGTTTCATGAGGATAGCCAAGGATGGTGTTTGCAGAGAGCCTGGGTGGGGAATCCCTTTCCCAAGGCAGACAATTCAGTGCAGGCCAAGTCAGTTCAGGAGGGAGCAAGACCAGCAGCCTGGTTCCTGGGGTGCTCTCTGCCCTCCTCCTCCACCCTGGCCACCCCCGCAGGAACTGAACTGTGTATCTCACTCTTAGAATGCCAGGAATGTGCCACAGCCTGCTAGGCATGAAGCAATCTGCAGAGAGTCAGGGAGGAGCTCTGCTCCCAGGCAGAGGCCTGGCAGTGCGAGGGCGAGAGCGATGGGGCCTGAGGGACGGGCAGCCCCTCCCATCCTCCCTGGGCCTCCTGCTGCAGCCAGGATATCAAAGGCTGCATTGTGCACTGAACAGGGGCCTTGGTCCCTCGTGTGCTGGGGTGGAGGCGGGAGGAGGAACACCGTGGGGAGGCTGTCCCCTCCCTGTGCTCTTCTGGCTGGTGTTCCCAGGGTCCTCGGCCCCAGGAGGATGGTGAACACATGGGTGGCTGCTTCTGCATCCCCAGGGAGCCGACTCTGTCCTGGGACCCAGGTGAGTTTCCTGGGAGGCCCCAGCCTGCGTCTTGGCTGAGGTGGTTGGTCCAGTGAAGGCTTGGGGGTCTGCTGGGTTGGGGAAGCTTCTCTCCCAAAGAACGGGGAGACGGTTGTGCCTTCTGGCTGCCTGCTCCCTCCCTCTGTCAGTATTTGCCATTCTGGCTTTGTAAAGAGGGTGCAAAGCCTGGGAAGCCTCTACCTTTCCTGAAGAGAGAGGCTGTGAGCTGGCCCTGCGAGGAGCCAGTGCTGTTTTTGGCCGCCACTCTCAGGGTGTGACTAAGCCCTTCCTTCCTTTCTTCCCAAGATTCTCTAGGTCAGGAAAAGAGCTCAGGCTGTGAGTTCCTCTGGGGCCCATGGGTGGTCAGAAACTTGGCCTCCGTCCCTCAAACCCTACGTTCGTCAGGGTTGCTGTTACTGAAGAAAAACAGGCAGTTTCCTGCCTCCTGCCTACTACAGTGTGATGTATTGTTTCAGTACATCAAGTTGAGGCTGCAGAGAGTTGTTGCTCTAAGAAACTGTCAAGCCACTGAGACTTGACACTGGGTGACCAACTGTCCTCATTTGCCTGGGACGGAGGGGGTTTCCCCGGATGCAGCCAAGGCTAAAATTGGGACGGTCCCAGGATACTAGGATGGTGGGTCACCCTAATGCAAGCTCCTTGCTTCTCTTCAGACCAGGACCAGGGTGAGGCCCTGTTGTCTCGCAAATGGCATTTATCAGGGTGAGTGGTAGCTTTGGGGGTGAGGGTGATTGAATTGAGACCAGTGAGGAGCTAGAGGAGCATCACACCAAGGAGCCATTCCTAACCCTGGTTAGCATACTATGTCTGCCTGGAGCACTGCCATGGTTCCCCAGAGGAGGAGCCCAGGAGAGCCCCTAGACCAGGCATTCTAGTCTCCGACAGAGGATTTCCCCTGGGAGTCTTACTAGTTGGGCTCAGTAATGTCAACGTGAACAGGGAGTAGCCACGCTCTGCTTCCTTTGCTTGAAGTTCTAGCCTAGGCCCTTGGCACCTCTAGCAGGCTGAGGCTCCCAGACTAAGGCCACCCCAGACTAAGGAAGTATAAGCAAACCTGCAAACGAGGCCACCAAGGCAGGCATCCAAGGCAGGCACCGTTGATCACCTGGCCTTTGCGGCCAGAATGACTGGGTGTGATCTTGCTGTTTTGACTTGCATTGCACAATTTGCAAGTCAAACCTAACAAACCTCTCTGTGGTTTAGTGTTCTTATCCGTAGATTTTATGATATCATTGTGTCTTCCTCCTAGGGTTGTGGTGGGAATTAAGACTACATATGAAACACTTAAAACAACCTGGTACACAGTTAATTAAGCACAATAAACATTAGCCACATTAATTACATTTTTATGGCCTTAGCACATCATGCTCTCTCCCCAGGCTTCTGTTTGCTCATCTACAAAATGAGGAGGGTGTAAACTTGGCCTGTGCAGGTTTCTCAGGACCCCTCCTCCTGCTCCCTGACCTTCAGCTTCAGATCTTGTCCTCCAACCAGGATTTCACAGAAGAGCATTCTGCAGCTCAGACAAACAAACCAATATTGAAAAAAACATCCTCAAAGTTCTTCAATACTATCATTCGGTTATTTTATTGGTTTACCTGACTTTGTTATTAATAATTGGTGGGCATCCTAGATTTGCTTTTTCACCAAGAATCAGCTTGCTATGTATTTCTGTGGAGGCTTTTTAATGACATCATTTCATATTATCCCGCATCCTTGTCAGGGCCTCTTCCTAGGGTGGTTGACAGGAGCGATATAAACATTACCTTCTAGGTGCCTTTATTTGTCCTAGAAAAAAACGAAACAAAATAAGAGACACATCTTGGAGCGACTTCATAATCATGTGATGCTGGGCAAGTCTCTTACATTCTTTGAACCTGTTGAATGAGCATAAATGCAACAGGAGGCTGTGGCTAGAAGTAAAAGCTAAAGATTTATTTGAGGGTCTTAGGGTTTGCAAACTGAAAACACAACCAGGTGATACCCAGAGTGATCGGAAGAAGAACGGAAAGCTGAGGGCTCTTACAGTTCGGGGTATGTTCCGGAGAAGAGTCAGGCCTGCATTCTCAGCCTCTGGGCCGGGCTGCGATGGAAATCCTCTAGGTGACCAGTGGCCTGGGCGATGGGTGTCAGGTGGTCTGGCTGCGTGAACATTCCCTCCTTAGTCCTTCAGGGGTGACCAGGGGATTATCTGTAGGCTTGATGGATACCATGTATCGACACAAGACTGTAAAGGTCAAAGGTTTAGGTTCCCAGGCTCATGAAAACAAGAACAGGATTGCTTCCTCATACCTCAACCTACTCGATTTGAGTAGTTTAGCATCTTGACTCTAGGGACGTCATTGTATTTCTTCACTCTGTTCTTCAGGCCTCAGTTTCCCTGTCTGTAAACTGCATCTAATGGTAGTATCTAGTACCTGGAGCATTTGTGTAGGTTAAATGGGATCATTCATCTCACGAATGGAGCACAGGGTCTGGCTTCAGATAGCCCCTCAGTGATTGCAGGCTGTGTTAAACTTAGCTAGTAAGGAGCACCCCAGCATTCCTTCTTCATGAGTGGATGCTCCAGAGCAGGCTCTGTGCTCATGTTTCTTTGGCTGCCTCTGCCATTGCGTCTGCTTAAGTGGGAGTAAACATCAAGGACCAACCGTCCCCAGGGGAAAGGGAGGCAGCAAAGGGGAAGGTTCTTGACAGAACTGAGCCCTGGACAGCCAGCCAACTGGTTTGCTGCTGTGTGACAGGATGGCTAATGTTGGTTCTGATGGCCGCAGGCGTGCCACCTTCTCATGCGTGGATGCTGTCTGCGACATGCGTTTCCTGTGATGTCTCTCATTTGCTCATATAAACCTCCTCATTGCACATGGTGAGAGGGTGAGTTTCTGGTCCATTGCCATCAACTCTGACTTCCGGGACCCTTCAGTGTTCTTGCCATTGTTTAATAAACTATAGTTGCTCACTTAGGGTTACAGAGCAAGCCATGTCCAAGTTTGTGGGTCTAAAACCTCCCAGCACTTTCCCCTTATCTTCAACACATTCTTGAAGGAATTTGGCAGATGCATACCCTTAAACAGTGGATGTGAGAGAGATACTTTTGCCTATATTGATTGTTAGTGTTTGTAACTTCCCTTTCAACCTTTGTGGTAAGTAGTAATCATCAGTATGATGACAGGAGACTACAGGTGAATGCCAATTCAAGAGTGAAGGACGCTTCACATTCGAACTTTAGAAAACTTCTGAGGCACTTTGAACATCCTGATGATAGAAAATATTAGAATAGTAAGCCCACCGTCTAGCTTTAGTAAGTTTCTACTTTATGCCATATTAGCTTCAGACCTTTTTAATCTTTCTCATACTTTTTGAAAAAATGAAACATTGCAGATACAATTAGGGTCCCCTTGTAGTTTTCCCAATCACATTCCCCATTTCACTCCCCAAAGCTAATCACTCTCATGAATTCAACGGTTTTTTGCTTTTTTTACATTTTTACATATTCATTGCAAAAAACAATTTTGAAGATTTAAAAACTTAAGCAAAATTCTATCATTATGCAACTCGCTTCCCCCACTCAACATTATTATCTAAGCTACACCTGATGTAGCTGTAGCTCTAATCTGACCTTTGTCCCTACAAGGACGGGGGGCTTACATCATAAAACTGCTGGTTGTATGCTTGTCAGGTCAAAGGAGGAGGAAAAATATGTGACTAGAGAAAAAAATCATGTAGGGAAATGTTTACTATTTACTATTGTTCCTTAAAGTTGAGGGTGAGGGAGGAGAGACAGAGGAGCAGGAATGGGAGTGGATTCTCATTCGCAGCAAGTTTCTGTGAGTTAGATGTTTCCTGGATTAGAGACTTTGGAAATCAGATTTTTGAGGTCAGGGTAATGTGGTGGAAACAGCAAGGTCTACACCCACACTCTGTGGCTGACTTCCTGTGTGATCTTGGACAAGTCACTATCGCTCTCTGGGGCTCAGGCTCTGAAGCAGTAAAATCAGGGCTGGGACTGAGTGATCTCTTCTAACATTCATTTTCTGTAATTATTACCCAATTAACATGGAGCAAAATGTTTGTACAGACATTTTCATTCAGAAAATATGGAATGGCAAATGAGCACATAAAAAAATGCTCAGTATCAGTAGTTATTAGGGAAATACACATTAAAACAATGAAATAAAACTGCACCTATAGAATAGCTGAAATGAAAAAGACCAGTACTGGCAAGTATTGGTGAGGATGTGGAGCAACTGGAACTCTCACACATAGCTAATAGGAATGCAAAATGGTACAACCACTTTGGAAAGTAGTTTGACAGCCTTTAAATAAATCTCAGGGTTTTCTGAATTAAGTCAGTAACTTTTTCTAACCAAAAATAATAACAAAGCAACTAGCTTCTAGAAAATAATTTACTGATCCATAAATGAAAAGTCCAGAGGTTATTTGCTTCAGGTGTGGCTTGATCAAGAAATCCATGATGTTATCAGGAAGTTATCTTTCCGGGGCTTGGCCTCAAGCTCAGGCAGGCCTCACACCTCCAGGCTGTCATATTCACAGCTTCAAGTCCAGTGGAAGAAATCTGCTCTTCTCTGAGTGTTGATGAGGGTCCTTAACTAATTTTCATTGGTTAAATTTGGTTGTAAGGCTGTGGCACAGCATAACATGATTCACTTTTACTTGAGTCATGTGATCACTTTTGCAGCCAGGGATGAATGGAGCCAGCCTCATCAGAACCAAAGAGACTGGTTCACATATGTCACATGGCTAAAGAAGAAGCTGGGGTTCGAGTCCTGGACCATCTGATTGCAGACTCTTTGTTCCTAGACACTTCTTCACCTGTCTCCAGTGTTAGAAAGCAAAGGCATGCCCGTCGCAGAATACTTGGAAAGTAGACAAAAGTACAGGAAAGTCATTTAAAATGACTCAGCAATCACCACCATGGACCTTTTGGGTTATTTCCTTTCAGTCATTAAAAAAAATCATATATTTTTCCTATAGTACTTTCTTCTACATGATAGTTTTTTTGTTGCCTTCAATAATGCCTGGTTCTTTCTCAAGGCCCAACTCAAGTCTTGAAATTCTTTCATGTCGAACTATAATTTTGTGTGAAAAAGCTTGGTAAACTGTAAATTCTGTGCAACTATTAAGTGCCCTTCCTGTTATAAAGGTCAATGTCATGTTCCAGACCCCTTACTGTTTCTCAAGGAGCTGGCCTCTGGCTCGCGTGTCCCAAGGCATCTGCTGAATTGGCTCTGTCTGTGCGTCCTCGGGGACCACAGAAACCCCTGAAGTGCTAATTAAAAACGCACTTCTCCAGCCTCACCAAGATATTCTGAGGTAGAGAAAGGTGGTGGGAATACTTTTACACTCACCCTGTCGTTGAAATTTACCATTCATGCAGATCTGTGCATGAAATTAGATGTACGCAACGTGTTGTACTTTCACGAGGGGAGCATGTCCATTTGCACTGCTCCCTGGGGCAGTAACTCATTTATTCTCATTGCTGCATTGTATTTATTTATGCATACCTTTCGCTTATCCATTGTAGTGTAGATGGACATTTGCATCATTGCCAGTTTTTGTCTGTTATTGACACTGCTTCTCTCAATATTTTAGTAGATGCATTTTGGTGAACATATGTATGTACTATTTTGGATATATACCTAGGAGTGGAATTGCTGAATCTTATGCATATGCATATATGGATATGTTCAGCTTGAATGGATACTGTCAAACAGTTTTCCAAAGTGAAATTTTTCAAAACTTATTCTCACACTTGCCGTATATGGAGTTCTAGTGTCTATGTATCCTTGCAAACACTTGGCTTTATCTGTCTTTTTCATTTAAGCTATGTAGTGGTGTTTCATTATGATTGTAATTTTTACTTCCCTGATGAGCTTGAAAGAGTTTTTATACATTCATTGGCCATGTAGATATTGTCTTTGATAAAATGCCTATTCAAGCCTGTTGCCCGGTATTCTAGGAGGCTGCCTACTTATTAAAGATCTGTTAGCATTCTTTGTATATTCTGGGTTTGAGCTCTTTGATGAATATACATATTGTCTAAATTTCTTCTACTCTTGTCACTTACCTTTCACTGTCTTAATTGTGTCTTTTGATTAACAAAGTTTCTAATTTTAATGGATTCTAATTTATCCATTATTTATTTTGTGAGTAATGCTCTTTCAATCCGATTTAGGAAACCACTGGCTACTCCAAGTCATGCAGATAGTCTATATTTTTCTACAGGTTTTTCTTTTGTACAGGTATCTTTTACAAAACCAGCATGTTGTGTGAAAACTCTGTGATTTTCTGCTCTGCACTCACACATCTTTACGAGCTGTGTACTCCTCCCTCCACCCCCCAAACCAGGGCCACCCTCCTGGTCTTCCTTCTTCAGGGTGGACTCACCTCATGGGTCCTCATCGTCCTCAGGCTATTGTCCCTGCTCGTGTAGCCTTACAACAGGCACACACTCTCCAAGCTAGCCGAGGCCAAGTCTGTGTGGGGACTGTGGTGGCCAGAGAGCAAGTGCCCAGCAGAAGGGCCGCAACCACCCAGCCTCAGCTGACTGCTGCTACATAGAGCGAGGGCTTTGGGCTGCAGATCTTCAGTCTCAGAGTGAAGCCAAGCATCCAAGTTATGCAAAACATCCTGATTTCTAAATGAGGTCAGCCATTCACACTTTAAAAGTTCACTGTGTGGGGAAAAGAAAAGAAAAAGAAAAAAAATGTTTGTGGGTTTTCTCTAGCCTGTGGCTTCTGGTTTACCAGTTTCCAAACTTTGTCCTAGAGCAGGAAAGCAGGCTGCCACTACAAGTGTGATCCTGGGACCACATTAGAAATGCAGAACCTCAGGCTTTCAGCTATGGAGGCAGAATCTGCGTTCGATCAATATCCCCAGGTGATTCACAGCACATTAAAGTTTGAGAACCACCAGTGTAGGCACGTGGTTCTTCACACTGACTCAAATTAGAAACATTTGTGGAAATGAGAAGACTGCCTGTGGCTGGGCTCACAATGAACCACATAAATCACTATTCATAGAGATGAGGCTAGGCACTGGTATTTTTAAAATGCACGCTGCGTGTTTCAAATAGGCAGCCAGTGTTGAGAAGCACTCCTTTAGATCAATTCCTCACTTAGGGGTGGTAAAAGTGAAATCTCAAAACATGGACACATGAAATGTCTTGACCAATGTCACTTAACTAGGTATGGGAGAATCTGATTGTGCTGAACCTCGGATCTCATGATTCCCAAGCCGGTCAGCGTCTTTTTGCTACAGTTACTTTTGGTTGCTGGGGACAGGGCTATGAAATGATCCAATTCAACCAGAGATCATTATGGCCAGCTTTCCAGCTAAGCTGCTTAGCTTTCAGCACTGAACCCTACTGAGACTTACGGAATGAAGAGCTGTGAGCTGATGGGCCCCTCCTTCTGCCTATTCAAGCCAAAATCCATTTCATTCTCCCTGTTCACCATGCACAAAAAAGTGCTGTCTCACCATGAAGAAATGGAAGGTCCTACGCTTGGATATCAAAGTCCCACTCGTGTGGGCACAGTAGGCGGTGTCGCCTCTGTGCTGCAAGGTGAGGGTTTCGGTCCCGCGCTCACTAGCAGTGGCTGGATGGAGCGTGGTCACTCTGTCACTTATCACCATAGCAGGCTTGGGCTGCGTCAGTAGCAGCAAAGGTCTAGAAAGTGAACCTGGTGGGCCTGCTTGACTCTGACCCACAGCCATTTTGCAAGTGAAGAAACGGGGAGGAATAAGGGAGGGGCTCGAACGGTGGCAGAGTGGCTGACCCTCTTTCCAGGACCAGGCAACAGAATTCTCAGACCCCACGCTACATACATATCGTCCTTGAGCAGTGTCATGGTCAAAACAACACAGCGGCCAAAATTATGCGTTAAGGAGTTGAGTTCTCCTGTATTTTGGGGATACTGTGAAGGAGGCCCACATTCCATAGCCATACTTGTGAAATCCCCTTTAAGTTTTAAAAATATCTATTGCTTCATGCTGTGCCTTATGTTTTTAGCTGTACTCTCTTCTCCTCTCAACCCTCTGCCGTCAAAACAGCCTCCTCCCTAACCCTAGCTTGTGCTACAATCTTCTTTTTTTTCTCCTTTTCACTGCAATTCTACAGCTGCAAACACAGGGGTGTTTTGGAGAGCTGGGGAAGAGACAGATGACCCATACGGGATACTATTTAGTGGGCAGACAGGGCAGTCTGGGGACAATCATACCTTTCAGGGCCGTTACAGCCCTGCCCCAGCCATCGCCCTGATGACGCTCTTCTCTCTTGTTCTGCTCCAGCACCTCTGTTCCCCACCCACTGACCTTGGACCATGCTGCAGTCCCATCTCTGCTGACCTTGTTGGCTCAGCATGCATCAAGCACCTTCAGCATCATCCTATGCTGTGGGACTCAGTCTGACCTGGGGGTGGAAATTTGTTTTTATTTTAATAAAACAGGGATACCCTGACTGTTGCATGATCGAGACAGCATGTATGACAGTTTTTTTGGATAACAGGTAAGTACTAAATAATTATAGCATGATAGTGATAGAATTCTTCCATGATGCCAGCCTGGAGAAAAATTGTCACTCGACAAAAACTTGCAGTCTTTCTTTATAACTTGCTCGCATTCTCACAAATGGCCTTTCATTTGATCTCCTCCAGGTAAAGAAACTCCTTCCCAGGATCCAGCCTCATCAAGTGAGTTTAGATCTGCACCTGAAGACAAGGAAAAATGTTTCCCGCTACAGAACATGACTCCAGGTATCCAAATGCCAAAGACAAATGCTATTTTTGAAAAAATAGTTTGCCTGTAGAATGCTGCAGTAAGCTCCTTGTCTCTCCCATCAGCAGGTTCCCTCCCTCTGATACCTTTCAGGACCACTGCCAAATGCATTTTTGTAGGCATGACCTTGACAATGACGTTCACTTGCTCACAAATCTTCCAATGCTCTCCATTGTCTAAGAGATTAAGTTAAACCTTTTCAGGTTTAACTGCTCAAAGCTCTTCACAGTCTGGCACATATTAGGAGCTCCACACATATTTGCTGTATTAACAAAAACACATCATTGGTTAGAGTTTGAAGTGCTGAAGATCAGGGGTGATGTTTTTGAATAATTATGTACTCTACATGGTATCTAGAAGAATTACTTGCATGTAGCTGGTGCTCCAAAAAGTCTGGTAGATCAATACAGGTCTAGTTGAATAAATAGGTAGAGGCCACGTTTGTACTCTATACAGTACCTAACAGTACCTGGTACAAAGTAGGTTCTCAGTAAATATTTGTTAAAGTAATACATCAGTGAATAAAGTGTTGAACATGTGAGGTGGGGTTGGCTGAGCAGAAGGGCATCTGTGTGAATCTTTCAGAAGCAGGAAAAGATTTTGAAATTCTGAGAAAATTCTTATTCTCAATACAAGCCTCTCACAAGTTTCCCCTCAAGAGCACTCAGTGAACTGGCAAAGGGTGGGTTACCCTCAGAGAGAGCTGCACCGGAGCGAGTCTCGTACCAAAAACTCTGAGGATAAGCCTGCGGAAGACTCAGTTTCTGTCATATAGAAACTGGGACTATTGTTGAGGGCAAACCTTGTGCTGAGCAAGTGCTAAGTGACCCTCATATGTTTTTCCCATCTGCACATGCTCACCTGTGGGAGATGGCACCGAACTCCCCATTTTGAAGGTGTCAGAGAGAGCCTCAGAGAGGGGGGTGACTTCTCCATAGCCACAGTTAGTCTGTGATGAGAAAGGGATTCAAACCTCAGTCCTTGTTCATAACCATGATGCTCCCAGCCCCTCTAAACATATACTTCTCTCCAGCCGATGAAATACAGATTTGTGAAAAAGGTTTACAATTATGCACGTTTCAAAGGACATAAATCATGTAAATTGATATTGCATAAGTATCATACTAGGTTCTTTCTTTTCCTGATTTCAAATTCTTCCAAACTGCTTGGCTGACAATAAGCAAAACCTTGCCCTTCATTTCTTTTTATTGTGTCAATCTGCTTATCTGCCCGTCAGCTTAGGCCATCCCGTCAAAAGCTGAATCACCATCTGTTCTTTCGAGAATACAGTGGAGTCAGCATTTTGCTTATCTGTGCATGAAGACCAATGAGCAAGGGGACAAGGGATGTGTGTGTGGGTGAAACTTAATCCACTGAAGCTGAGCTTGTTCATCTTTCAGCGTTTTCTGCCATGAGGCTGTTTCAAGGAAGGTCACGGAGAGAGAAGGGGAGACTTGGTTCCTGCTGCCAACCTCTCCTTTATAAGAAAGATTTGGAGACAGAATCAGTCAGCTATATTATCATGATTAAAAACTGGTTTTCAGAGGGACTAAAAAAAGTGACAAAATGCCAAACTTGACTCATTCCTCCGAGTGGTGGTGCAGAGGGCGCTGCAGGCCCCCCAGTGGGCCCAGAGGCTCTGCTCTGAGTGTTAGCTCTCACTGGTTGAGGTCTCAAAAGCAGTTTGCTTATTTAAATCCACATCTTTTGAGTTCCATATCCAGGGATTCATGTGCATGCGTGGCAAGGAGATTTACAATGAAGGGGCTGTCATTCATCAGGGGCTATTAGAGAGATTCTAGGGGGAGTTTGGATCAGGTTGTGCAAGGACAGAAGAGACAAGGTTGGTGAAATCACAAACTCAAGGTTAACCACAGGTGTGACAAGATGCGGACAGGGAGAGCAGCGATTGCTGGAGTACTGGGGTGAGGGTGGGAGATTTGTGAGGGGCAACAGCTCATGCTTTATGTTGTTTACTGAACATTTAGCATATGCCAGGCACCGAACAAAATCTTTACATGCATAATCTCATTTAGTAAGCCTCTGAAAACTCCTGAGGGATAGGAACTCTCAAAGCCATTTGCTGATGAGAAAAGTCAAGCATAGAGAGGTAATTAACTGCTCAGGGGGTGCAACTGACAAGAACAGAGCCAAGCCTGGAGCCCGGGGCTGTGTGACGCCTGCCTCGGACTTCCCCTCCTCCTCGGGACTGATGTGCAGACAGCCTACCAGACGGAGGGTTGCAGCTGGCCTACTGAAAATGGAGGGCTCGGATGAGATTAGAACACAGGTCAGAGAGGAATGGAAGGGAACAAACATCCAGCTGAAGTTCACACCAATGTCAGGTCAGTTGGGCATGCCATACCGGAGCTGGTCTACAGCCACAGCATTTTTGGGCTTTCCGGGTTAAAGACAGGCCTTTCAAAGGTAGGGGTCCAGGGCTGCCCTGTGGACCCAGGCCACTGTGATAGGGGCCGTCTCTCAGGAATTCACAAAGCCCCTGGCAAGTTGAGACTAGAAGACAAACTTCTGTGATTATTCAGTCCAACATCTCTTTCATTTATTGTGTTTGGTAATTCTACTTAACATCTGAAGAAGACCCAGGGCAAAGTGCAATTGTTAGGTGAACTTTCCAAGTGTGACCTTTCCTGACAGTGCAATCCACAGGCCTACTCTACCCTCCAGTGGCTCCATCACTGTCTCTTTACTCTGTTGCATTTTCCCACAGCACCTTTCTGCATCTGAAATTACTGTGTTTGGAACTGGTTATTTGCCAAGAACACGAACTACATGAGAATAGGGACCATGTCTGTTTTGTTTTCTGCTGCATCGTAGCACTTAAAACAGCTTCTGTTCACTGTATTGGATGAGTGAATGTGCATTTTGAAGAAATTAAAAATAGATGTTTAATACATTAACCAATTACCCTGACATATATTAATAAATGCATTATCATAAAGAAACAAGTTAGAGACAAACTGTATGTGTGTATGTATAATGTGTAAGGTATAGAATATCTGTTACATATTATAATTTGATATATAAATACATTTTCATGAAGATGTAAATAGTTTGAAACTTGCACAAAATATCCAGAGGAAGAAATACGTATCCTAGCTGGTGCTACAGCTAATGCTTAATGTGTTTAGTGAACATTTAGTGACAGGGCTGGTGCTCTCATCTAGTGCCAGGCAGCGTGGGAATCAACCTTGCTCACAGCAGAAATAGCCAACCCAAGTGCACCGAGGCCTGGGCTTCCAGAGCATATTCGGACTTGAGCATTTTTGTGGGGAGAGACGGTTTAGAGGATTTTTAAATCACTGGTAACCTCTGAGAAATGAGCACACTTGCTCAGGGTTTAGGTGTGAGAAACACTGGTGCTTTTCTTTCTTCCCCTGCACTGCATTCACCTCATCCTTCTCCTGTCCCCTTGCAGACCTGACGCTCTCCTTCAGTGTGAAGAGTCGCTCCAGGAGGTGTGTAAATGGGCCCTTGCAGGAAGCGGCCAGGAGGCGGCTCTGGGCACTGGAGAATGAGGACCAGGAGGTGCGTGCGCTGTTTAAGGTGAGCTCCCGTAGAGTGGTGCGAACTCCTAGCCTGTGTTTCCATCTGCTGTAGGCTCCCTGGTGCCTAAGACAGCGCAGGGAACAAAGGAGGCCCTGGGAAAACATCAGACTGAGCAAACGAATCAAGGAAATGTACACATTCTCTGCTCAGCCGGAGGGCAGGAACTCAGAAGTGGGGAGCCCCCAAATCTCAGAGTCAGAGAAACTTTGTCTCAAATCTGCCACTCTTAGTGGCATGTCCTTCCGAAAGTTAACCTCTGCGGGATGGGAGTTATTGTAATACTTACCTCATTAAGTGTATGCATTTAAATTTGGTTAATTTGAATTTTATTATTTTTTATTGTGATAAATGTGTATAAAACAGAAGTTTTCAAGTTTAATCATCTAAAGCGTACAATTCAGTGGCATCAGGTGCATTCACGGTGTTGTGCGACCACCACCCCCTCCGTTTCCAGAACTTTTTCAACATCTTGCACCAAACCTCTGCACCCACTAGACCATAATGCCCATCCATCCCCTTCCCTCAGCCACTGGTAACCACTAAGCATACATTTTTTTACGTGCCAAGCTTGCTAATCAAAAATTAATTACTATAAATATTAGAATGAGAGAATGAAAAGGCAGTTAGATAAATAACCCAGTTCCTGGCCTTTCATAGTGGGAAGATGTTATCTTCAATTGTTAAACCAAAGAAGAGTAGGATCGAACTGTTCACAGTGTAGGAGGTATTTCCCAGGAGAATGGAAGTCAAAGTGGGTTGGAAGTTGTTGCAGTAGAGATGGGGGAAGGAGACTATCACTTTATATAACAAACTATTATGTCTGGTTATTTTTACTGTCTCCACATTCACTTGATACAAATTAAAAAGAGAAATGAGCTCTGTTAATCTGTCATGTAACCAAAAACGATCACCTCTGTTTTGTTGGAAGGCGTATGTGGGGTGGTGTCAGCAGAGAGCTTGGCACGTGCTGGGTGGTGGTGTATGCCCCACACATAGTACATCAGTTATAAACAATGGAGTGCTTTTGGTTTTGTTCTGCAATTTCCAGAGTTCAGGCACTTGGAGGCATTAGTTGCTAATTGGCATCACAGTTTCTTTTTCATTTCTTTTCTTTTTTAAATATGGAATGCTTCACAGATTTGCGTGTCATCCTTACACAGGGGCTATGCTACCTTCTCTGTATTGTCCCAGTGTCACTATCAGTGCTGCCAAAGGGAGCACAGAGTTTCCTTTCATTTGAGTCCCGTTTGTCCTGGGCAAGGGCTGGGTTCTGTTGAGGAGCTGGTCTGCTGGGCCAAGCCCCGGAGTCCGCTGGATCCAGCCAGGGCGTCACAGCATCCTCTCAGGGGACCTTGGGCACGTTGTTCAACCTGTCTCTGCTTGGGCCTCCTTGACTGTAAAATAGAGACAATCCCATTTTCTATGAACTCTGAAATGCCATTTGATTATACAACGCACCATTATTTTGTTTGCCTCCAAGAAAGAAAATAAATGCTGCCAATTAAGTATGATGTCTTGCTTCCTTATCTTTTGCTTCAGAAATTGTAAAATGGTGAAAGTGCATTTTAGAATGGATTAAGTACTGTGATTGTGCTCTTTCTGCAGGGTGATTGTGAGAGTTAAATGAGGCATTGGTCAAAAAGCTCTTGATGAAGGGCTCAACAATTAGTGAATTCTCTGTAAATCAATTTCTGCTTAGAACAGTTTCCCTGATTACTGGGACCTTCAGCCTTCAGGAGCTGGGGCTTCCTGGGGCCTGGTATGGAGAACACCGCAACTCTGACTTTGCTGAGCCAGGGGCTGGCTCCTCCTTCAGATCCTTGTGTCTTCTTCTTTCCCCAGGGTTCTCCCAGATCAGGGTTGCAGGGGTTGATCTTTGATGGTGGGACGTGGCCTGGTGGGACAGGGACTTTCTGATTGTCCCTCATGACAGTCAACTCCAGAGGCTTGAGCAAGCAAGAGAGAAGGATTCTAGGGAAAAACCAGGTTTGGGCAGTGACTCAGGTCTGTTTTTTCAGGCATTGAAAAAGGGGGTGGGGCTTGCAGGCCTCCCCTAGCTCTGCTGGTGAGCTTGTAAATGGTACGTCCTCAGACGGCACTGGGGCTCCCGCATTACAGGACTGAAGTGTGCTTATCCTTCCATTCCCAACAACACTTCTCAAAATTACAGTCCAGGATGTGTATAAAGGTTTGGGTGTAGGATGCTTATCACAGTGCTGTTTAGGATGTTGAAAAGAATTAAAACAACTCAAATGTCTAGCCCTAAGGAAATGTTAAGAATTAATTGTGTTAATGCAACAATGGCACATGTAACCATTCAAAATAATGTGGATTAGTCAATGCCACAACCTGGTTCACAAAATATTGTCTAGCAACAAAAGATCACAAAACAATTTAAGTGATGTGATGCTATTTTTATTAATATAGTTACATAGATACTCATGTGTAGGAAAAAGGACTCAGTTAATCATTTCTATTTTTGTGTGCTTTTTCTGTTTGCCAGCTTTATAAAAATAATCAGTATACATAGATTCACAATCAAAGTGCCTTCCATATTTATCTTCCACTCTTCCCTACACAACTTTTTTTTTACATAACAGGTAGCATTCACTGCACATCTATACCTACTTTTTTTTTTTTTTTTCCTTTTGGTCACTACTATTGTTCCTTTTAGCAGAGTATATTTAGAGGCTATATCAGTACACAAAGAGTTTCTGCATTCTTTTTTTATGGCTGCATGATATAATATTCCATTGTCTGGATGAACCATAATTCATTTTGACCAGTCTCCTATGATGGACATTTAGGTTGTTTCCTTTTTTTGTGTCTTTGATGTGAAACTCAATGCCACAACCAAGAAATTCAGATGGAGCGTTCAGTACCTATATGAGCTGGTTCACAGGACACTGTCATGCCAGACTGACTCTGTTCTCTTTGCTCAGGACCTCTCAGCCAGGCTGGTAGGCATCCAGTCCCAGAAGTCCCAGTTCCTCATCACCTTCAAGACCATGGAGGAAATCTGGAAGTTCTCCACCTACCTGAACTTAGGTATGACACGGAGCAGGCAGGTGGAAGAGCGCCCATGTGAGCCAATTTGGAGGGTTTGACATTAAGGAATTGGTCTGGCTCAGATAATTAAGAGGTAGAGCCCTAACATGGGTAGTTAACCACAAAATGCCTGAAACTAAATCTAAAGCAGATATTAACTATGAGACTAAAATGCCACATGCAACACTTCTTTGTATTTAGGGAGAGACTTCTTTATTAGAGAACCAATCTGTTAGAGTTATTGATCAAGACTAAAATTCAAAGTAGCGAGATAGATGTGAACTTGATGGTTTGAAAAAAAGAACCAGTCTTGAGTAAGATCAAAATAGCTGCTTAAAAATAATAAAGTTCCATATTTCCATTTTCCTGAGAGAGAAACAAAGCATGAGATGGAGGAGTTATCTGCTAATGGGGCCTTGGTTGCAGGCTTTTCTCGAAGGTAAAGGAGGATTTGGGCTCACAGCATTGCACTTCTGTGGTGGAAGATGCTTCCCCTACCTTCCCTGTGGAGGGTAACTTGTGCCAGGGAAGTTACAAAGTGAGAGGAGGCCACTTGAGTTGACACATGTTGTACGCATCCCAGATGCTGATCCCGTGTGGACTGACGCAGGAAGCAACCTTGTGCAGGGACTCATGTTCTCCTATAGTCACAGTGATTTCCTTCTCTCGACACCCCACGTGTCCTTCTGTGACCATTAGAGACCCTAGCTCTTCCAAATGTGCTCCGTGGACCAGCGGTACCAGCATCACATGGCAGGTGTTAGAAAGGTGGACTCCCGGGCCCCACCCCAGACCTACTGACCCAGCACCTGTATTTCACTAAGGTCCCCAGGTGACTTGTGTGCACACTAGAGAACGAGAAGCACCATTAAAGAAGATACACGAGGCCTGATTCAGTACAACACAGAGCCAGAATGGAAAGAGATGTGCTTTGCCATTTAAGAAAAGAGGAAGTCTCAAAAGAAGCAAAATTTTAATATGAATACTTCACATTTACTGGCATATTTAAAGTACTGCCCATAATTGCTAGAATTCTGCAGTTTGCGTAGTTCCTAGTCTGATTTTAACAAAGGAGAGCTTGCTGGTCATGGGTGAGGTGGAAGGTCAGAGCGGGGACGTAGAAGTAAATCCCGACTCCTTTGTGGACCATGGAGAACCCCCGCCCCTGCTGCTGCATCACCAGGAGTACAGGAATTTGAGCCTCGTGTCACATTAACGGGGAGCCAGGAATGAACCAACGTTGTTATCATGGAGATTCCTCCATGGACATATTTGAAAAAAGTAGTGGGGTTTGCTTATCTCATTCTGCATTCATGGAGACCTATAAATATGTTGGACAAGGTAGAGAGCATTTAAAATGACTTGCATTTCCCCACAGATACAAGAATCAATTCATTCTTGTGTGAAATTTCTAGGCTACCCCTCTCACACTCTTCTAATTTCAGTTAAATGGGGATGAGCTGGGGATGGAAGTCAGGGAGGGGACTGGCAGGAGCTTGCTCACCCTCCTCTGGCTGCTCAGGAACCTTGTTGGCTTAACTTCTCAGGCTACGTCTCTGCCTGTCTGGAGCATCTTCTCTTTGACCATAAGTACTGGCTCAACTGCAGACTGGTGGAGGATACGGAGATCCAAGTGTCAGTAGATGATAAACACCTGGAAACAATATACCTGGCGCTCCTGACGCAGGAAGGTGAGCATGGAGTAGGGGTGGGGATGAAGGTCTTATCTAGATATTTATTATCAGAGTCCCTGAAATAATCAGGTTACAAAAGAGGCAAAAACCATTCAAATGTGATAATATTCACAAATGAACCCACCTGTTACAATATTACTTCAAATATCTCTCTCAGTTTCGCATTTACATCACAGGAGCAGCTCTGCTGGCCCGTCTCACTGATTGTCTGAGGCTTGAACCAGCTGGGGAGTTTTCAGAAGATGCTTTTGCCAGGGCTCACCCAGGCGAGCTAGATCTCCAGAGGTGGGGGGCCAGGCTTTGGTATATATTGAAAGTTGCTCAGGTAATTCCAGTGTGCACCCAAGATTGAGAATCACTTTTCTAAACATATAATTTGATTGTAAAATAAAATTGCAAATCTTGCAAAACCTAAAAGATTTCATGAGATCGAGGAAAGGGATGTTGCAGAACCGCATGAAACTCCCACCGATCTGTTCACCAGGAAAGACCTGACCAGCGACAAATGATGACGCCATAGACACTTAGAGAGCAAGATTTGCGTGGAGTCTTCTGCAGAATGATTCCCTTTGTGCCTGAATTGTACAGACAATATAAGAAGGAAAGAATTTCATAATACGTTACTATAAAATTTACTTGGAGAAATTACATCCATACGAATCAATGTAACTCATTCTTTGTTGGTCTTAAGATGAAGCATGAAGTTGCTATTATAACTGAAGTTCTGTTAAAATATATTTTCATAAGTTTTTATTTCATTCTTTTTCAAGGTAAAGTCCCAATTAAACCTAAGACTCACAAATTACTCAGAAGTTTTGGTGTCTATTTTAAGTGAATTCCCTCTTAGTGGCTTTTTTCCTGATACAGTTTTCCAGGGTTCTCAAGGACCTCCTGTCATACCTCCCTGTCCCCCAACCTTGACCAACTGTGTACTTTTCTCCCAGAAAGAAAAGTTTCTGGGCCACCGAGAGGAAGGTTGCACTGTGTGATAATCCCCTTCACTTCCTGCTACTTCTTGGGAGGGCTTTTCTCGTTATCTACAGGCCACTTCTTCTGCAGAGCCATGTGCGCTGTGGCTCAGCCAGCTGAGAAGGAAGGGGAGTGTCTGACACTCTGCAAGAACGAGTTAATTTCTGTGAAAACAGCCGAAGGCGAGTCCGAGTGGGAAGGCGTGTCCTTGGTGACAGGTCAGCGGGGCCTGGTGCCAGTGTCAGCCCTGGAACCTCTGCGGCTCCCTTTCCACCAGTGAGTAGCCACCTGCCTCCTGGGAGAGGGGCCCAGAGCAGACCGAGGTCTGGGCTGAACAGAGCGGGCGTGCTCACACATCTGGGCATGCTTGGTGCCAGGGAGGGAACAAAGTCGGGGTGGCTTGTTTTCTTTTGTCATTTTTTTTTGTTTAACAACTGAGATTTGCACAATTTGGTGAAATTGGAGACAATGCTAAATTTCAGGTGGGCAGGGCACCGAAGCGGCAGCACACTGCCTGGTCTCCAGTGCGGTGTTTCTCAGTACAGGGTCCGGGACCGTGGGTATTGTAGCTGCCCAGGGATTGTACTACAGATTTAGACCCCCGGCCCTCAGACTCTTCCGGGGTTGGATCCAGGAACCTGCTTTTTACATACGCTCCCTTAAACATGAGGGGATGTTTTTCACACTAGAACGTGAGAATCCTTGCTGGAAGATATTTAAACTCAAACATACATTTTGACAATAAACATTACCCAGCTGTGGGCTGTGTGCGGCTGTGGCAGAGAATCTGACAGAATGGAAAGGGATCCTTCGTTAGTGATTTAACTGACAGACTAATTGCAGAGGCAGCCGACAGGCCCAGCACGCTGGCCTCCTCTCCTTTCACAGTGCCCGAGCCCAAGTAAGTTCTCAGCAAGCTCCTGCCAGCATTCTACTAAGTCAGCAACAGCACTTACCCTCATCACCACCATTGTTATTTTAATGGACTATTCTGCTCACTGCTCTGAGCTTTTGAGACCCACATTTGCAAACCCTGTGTTTCCACTGACAGATGGTTCCTGAAGAATTATCCGGGAAGCTGCGGCCTTTCCAGAAAGAGGGATTGGATGGGCTCTGATCAGATTGGTATGAAGTTGGAGATAGTGTGGTGTTGTTAGGGAGATAACATTGTCCCACCTCTGAATTTGTCTGCACTTTTGGAGTTGGTAGATGTGAATTCCTGTCCACCCCAGCTACGGACTGGCTGTGGGGAGGCCAGTTGCCATCTGTGCATGTGAGTTTCCTTGCCTGTGAAATAAGAGGTCCCCACCCAGGGCCACGGGGGAAATGCTGCAGGAGCATGCAGTGTGCACATGCACAAGGGCCTGGAGGCGGGATGCTAGGGAATGGGAGAGACTGCAGCGATTTAAAGACCTATGGGGGAAAGCAGCCTGCCTGGTCCAAACATTTTTTATTTCCCTTAGAGTTTTGTGAAATTAATCTTGAACTTGGTAAGAGTAAGAATGCCTGGCACATAGAGGGTACCTAGAAAATAATTTTTGAATAAATGAATGAAATACACAGACATACACATACACACATATGATTATAATGTATCTAGTAGATAACAAACTTCATAGGTGTGTAGAATATATATTCCTTTTATCTTGATCCTTAGATTCTCCTGCTCCCAGCACAAAGTAAAATTTTGTAAGTTCTGAGCCCAAATAACATTTAAGAAAAAAAAAGAAGTAGCAGGAACTATGGAATCCAGAAATGAAATTGCATCAACAATTCACCATAAACAAGATTTTTAGCTCTCTGAGGCAGTAGAACTTTGTAGTTAGGAACACGGGGCTGTGACGTCTGTTCTGGCTCAAATTTTGACTCCACAACTGAAAACCAGCATGATCTTGGCCAGCTCACATGCCCTTGCTACACTGCAATTCCTCATTAGTAAGCTGTACCATAAAGCCGACTTCAAATGTTGTCCTGAGAACTGAACCAAATGACCGCCGTAGATCACTTAGTGCAGCTTTCCCACACCGCAAGTGTTCACCACACTGTATGTCCTACTAGCCCACAGAGGGGTGGGAATTTCTGGTCTTAAAAACATGGTCCATGGAAATTTGACCAAAAATGTCAGAAAAAAAGCTAGTAGCTTTAGCAGAGGAGCTAAAGCAAATATGGAAACCATAGAAGATCATTAACCGAATCAGAGGAGAATCAGGAGAAAGAAGGATCACCAGCAGTGGAGAGATCCAGCTTTGTCCCACATAGTTCCTTGGACAAATCACATGCCCTCTCTGTGCCTCTTGCTTTCTACTCTGTAAAACGAGGATGCTGGTAGTTGGTTCTACCAACCCTGTGGGGTCCTGGGGAAATTTGAGAAAACAGACATAAATGTGCTTTGTAAACTGGAGTGCAATGCTCATAAATATACCGTGGCTAGATCCTAGCTAGGCAATTTGTCAAGCTGGGCAATGACCACAGCATGGAGACTTCAAGATCCCTCTGGGGCACAGCAGTTTTCTGTTCATCGGTGCTATGAGGCTAACACTTATTGAGGGTTGGCTAGGTAGCAGTCACATGACTCTTCCTAATATTTATAAGAGACAGGTATTCTTGTTATTCCCATTTTATAGTAGGGGAGACTGAGGGGCATAGTGGCCAAAGGAGCTGGGAGGGAATGAAGAGATCCTGCAATGGATCTCACTGTGCTCTGTGGGTTGTGTCAACCACAATGGGGTGTTCACACCATAATGGCAGACCAGCCTCGGTGGGACAATGCAGGGGGCTTTCCAGTTTTCCATGCACACTAACTGTATCCCATGTTAAGGTAGACCCAGTATTCTGAGATTATGTCTCCTACATGTGTTCAAACACCTTTTCTTTTATGAAATGATGGTGGAAGTGGTTGGTAGTTCCTTTTGTTGAATGTCCTCGTTTGGCGAAATGAAAAGCCAATTCCTCTATGTCATTCTGTGAATTTCTTCTCTGGGGAGGGCAGAATTTACTGGTCCTTGGTATTCAAAAGGGTGGGATCCCTCCCCCCTGTGAAAGCTAGTGGAAAGCTCCACTGTTTCTGCCTGGTTCAGGGGACCTGTGTGCTCTCTCCACAGGCAGAGGGAAATGTAAGGCCTGGAAGGGCTATGAGAGGGAAGAGCAGGATGAACTGAACTTCTGCCAGGGAGACAGCATTGAGATCATCGGCTTCATCATACCTGGGCTTCAGTGGTTCATCGGGAGGTTGATGTGCTCCGGAGAAGTGGGCTTTGTCCCCACCAGGAACATAGATCCTGATTCCTATTCCCCAATGTGAGTATGGCAGAGAGACCCTTGGATTTGTCCTGAGCCTGGGCCACCTCCCTCAGGAGTCCCACCCTGTTCTGAGTGGGTTTGCAAATGAGCAGGTTCCCTGGGAATACAGGGCCAGAGGAGCACATTCTGGCCAGCAAGGCTGACACAGCAGTGACAGGAAGGACAGGCTGAGTGAGTGAGGGAAGGGTCAGTTTAGGTCCTTTGGACAGATGGCCACAGAGGCTTTCCTCTGTGACCCCAGGACAAAGGCTGCTGATGGGCACCTGGGAAGTGGGGACGGTCCTCATACCCTGACACTCATAATGTCTGATCAAGAGGCTCCATCAAGAGAGGGGCATACGCAGGGGCCTATAGATTTCAGCTTAGTTAGCAAGAGTCTCTCCCCTGCAGGTCTGTCAGCTGAAAACTTAACGTGTGACGGTGGTGCTGGCCAGGATGATAGAGTGCACCTTCTCTGCCCGGAGTCTAGAAGGGCTGCTTCTGAGGTGCAGATGGCCAGCCTGCTCCATCACTGTGTCACAGAGGGACAGAGCCCATGAGTACTACCCCGCTGTCTCTGGGCTGGGCTTCCCGCATGGGGCTAGCAAACGGTAGGAAGCCTGGGCTCAGGAAGGACAAGAGGGAACAGAGATCTGGCTGCTAACACTGAGACACTCGAGACCTCCACACCAGAAAAATGTGGCCCATGGATGTCTCAGGCTCTGAACGCTGGGACTGGAAACCCTTCTCTTGTGGGAAAGAGCCAGCAAGGAGAGTGGACCAAGGGCAGAGCCCTCTCGAAACCCTGCCTTTTGTAAGGAGAGGAGACAGAAACTCATTTTCCCTGCATAGAAATGGGGAACCCAAGGAACTCTAAACAAGAAAGATCACCCCCTGAGCTCCCGGAGGGGCATGGGGTGCAATGGGAGTTTGTAAGGAAGGAAAGGGTATCAAGAGAACTTTTGCAAACAAGGTGACATTTGAGTTCAGTTCTGCATTATGTAAGATGTTTCAACAGATGCGCACAGGGAGAGGAGGTGACAGGTGGGAAAGTGAGGGGATGTTGAGGAATGACTCATGTCCTTTGGGAGGCAGGTTACCGGGAGGGCTCTGGTCTAGTACAGGCTTAACAGGCCACGATGTACAAGACCAAAAGTGCCTGTGCCAAGGCCTGTCCTTCACCTGGCAGAAGGGGAGCCACTGAATGTGTCTGAGCAAGGACTGGACATGACTGGAACTTCTCTCTGGGAAGCTGACCTTGGCTTTGGGTGAGGCATGCATAGGCAAGGGACGACCTGTAGCAAGAGACTAGTGAGAAGGCCCTGGCCAGTGGGAGGAGAGGATGCTGGAGAGGAGAGGGCACTGCTCAGGACCAACTGTGTTCGGCCTTGGAGGTTCCATCTCATTGGTCTGGGTGGGCCTGGGCAGTGATGGGTACGAAAGCTCTCCGCGGGGCAGTGTGCAGCCAGGGGGAGACTGCAGGGGGAAGTGAGGACCCAGGAGGGAGAGAGCTGGACTCAGCCCCTTGGGTCTGGAGCCCCTGAATCCTGGTATTAAATCCAGTGAGTGCCATAATGAGTCCTGGAGAAAGGGAGAAAGAATACAGAGGACAGGGCCATGTTGGGGAAGAACCTTTTACAGGGCAGAGGAGCGCAGCCAAGGAGGACCAGCTGCAGTGGGGGGTGCCCAACACTGTTGAAGGCCTTTGGGACTGGTCACCAGGAGTTCACTGGTCATGGGCGGAAGCATAGCTTAGTGGTTAAGAGTTTCAGAGCCCACTTCCAGAAAGGCACTGATGGCCACGGGGGCACAGCCTGTATCCCGCTCAGCTTCCTAGCTGTGACTATGGGTGTGTTCATTTGTCTCTCTATGCCTGTGTCATCATCTTAAAGCACTCACTGTATTTATACATCCCCATAGGACTGTCATGAGCTGAAATGAGCGAATACAAGCAAAACACTTAGGATTAGTGCCTGACACAGTGTGTGTGTGTGTGTGTGTGTGTGTGTGTGTGTG
>PVKU01013660.1:0-27464 GCA_004027475.1 Anoura caudifer
TGGAGAGGTTTTTCCTTCGGAGGCTTTAAAATGCTGCCCCCGCCCCGATGACTCTCCCAGGGTGGGTAGTAATCACTCTAACCGCTCTTTTCCTCCCTCCTTCTTCCCAGCACATCTCGGCAATTTAACACCATCGTATGATAATCTGTGTTTTCATTACTTATAGGAACAGAAATATTTGCCTTGAGCTCAGTTACCAAAATACTTCAATGTCAGAATTTCAGAAGCATAATACTTGCGGAACTATAGCGTCTTACAGCTTAGGAAATACACACGGTCACATTTAAGCCCCGCAACAATCCTGGCTTTCTCAAAACCAGACCGAAGATTCCCCACTGACTAAGCTCAGCTGCAGCCAAATTCATTGCTCCCCCCTCGTCAGTCAGCGCCGTAAATGGACTGGGCCAGGGCATGCGTTGCTGAGGTGTCCCCCTCTCCGAAGCTCCAAGTTTTACTCCTCACACTTTCACTGCTTTACAGGAGTGCAGAGGTGCTGCTTTTGGGCAAAATGGGAAATTTGCCCAAAACTCACAGCAAAGGTCACCAGAATTCACATCTCCCTCACAAGAGCAGCAGAACTGTCAACGAGATATTGGCTAACAACCCGCCCTCGCTCTCCAAAAAGAACTGTCTAACTGTGGGACATTGTAACAAATGCGCTTCTAATCGGATATGTAATCCCGAACTGAATCAAGATCATACTTTGAAAGGAGGGTTTTAAATAGGAAAGAGATGCCACCCACAAAGACAGAAATATCTACTGAGGATATTCTAATCACCTAACAATTTCATCCCCACTCTAAAATCAAAAGGATAAAAATCTCACTTCTAAAAATATTGCGAAGACAACAATCCTGGAAATGGGTAAGCTTTAAAAGCTATGGGTGGAAATTTGAGAAAGCCACCTTTTAACAAAACATTTCAGGCATCCCAAAAGGCACACCACATATCCACGTCTCACCCACCAATGGCTCAAGCATAAAACAGTACAACCGAAGCCCAGTGGGGCCCCTCCCAGACCTGTCTCCTCCCTCTCTCCCAGGGGTAACCGCTCTCTTGAATGTGGTGTCTGCCTTTCCCACAAGTATGAATCCATAAACAATATAGTAAGATTGTTTCCCATGCTTAGCTTGCAAATTTAATTTTGTATATTCTTTCACTACACACTTCAAAAGTACAAAAGGATACACAGTGAAATGTCTCCCTGCAACCTAGTTCCCCTCCCCTGAACAACTAATGTAACAGTTTCATTTGTATCTTTAAAGAGACACTCTATACAGGAACAGGTATTTACATTTAGCTACATAGTTGCCCTGCTTTTATACATAAATGGAAGGTATACCATACATATTGTTCAATTACCCCCTTACTTTTCCTCTTAAAACATACACCCTGGAAACTTTCTTAAATTATATAGTCTCTTGCTTTTTTTTTTTTTCTCATTTTTGCAAGGCATATCACTATATGAATAAACCATAATTTAACCATAAGCCTATTAGAAACTTACTTCCAATCTTTTGCATTTACAAACAATATGGCAATGAATAACTCATTATTTAACACACAAGAGTATATAGAATAAATTCCTAGAAGTTGAATTACTGGGTTAATTTTAATAAATACTGTCACACTCTAGAGAGGTGGTACCAATTTGTATTCCAACCAGCAATGTACGTTTTTGCATGTTTTTTAAATTTACATAAATATCGAGTACACATATCCTTCTACTTCTTCCACTTTAGTGACCTAATTTGATATACTTGTGATTCACCCATGCTGATATATATATAGTTCATATATAGTTTTTTTACTTAAATGTTTAAATAACTTCCACTGCGATTCATTTACAAAGAAAACAATCATCTATTTAACTGGCATTGCAGTTTTACGCAGAAACACTCGCCAACTAAATACAGTCTACGTACAGACAACGCAGGGGCAGCCTTCCCTCAGAGAACTAGTCAGACACCGCCGTTCTGACCGCCGGCAGCAGCCCTGTGAGTCCTCCCTCGTGGGGCTTTCCTACTGGTCCACCTGACCAACAGGCGTGGACCAGCAGTGGAGGGGAGACTGATAACCTTGACAACAAGGGTGGGGGGCCTGGGAGTGACAAAAGATAATGCAAGCATAATTCCAAATTAACGCTAGTTGTCTGTTTAAACTTTCCCCTCAAAACGTCACTGTTAAATTACCAAAGGATTTTTTTAGCCTATAATAGGAGAGAAACTAATCATTATAAATTTACAGTTCCCTCATCGATTCCTTTTCTATGCTGATCTTACCAGTGTGTTTAACTAACTTTAAAAGCTCTTTCTACTCCAAATTATCTCCACTGAAATATATGGCTAATCATATTATTCATAAGAATTCTTATCAAATTAAGGCTAGTGTATGTTGCTGATATCACCACTAGAGGAGGTCTTTTTGCCTGTTCACTGAGCATCTATATCCCTTTCTCCTGACACCCATTTCTGTCTAGGTATCTACCCTGTCCCCCTACACTATCCAAGTCCTTCAAAGGACAACTCTCCCCCCCCAACCCGCTACACACACACACACACACACACACACACACACGAGTGGCCATATTCCAAGGGCAATTCCACTTCCCTTGCTAGTGCCTACCTAGGAACAAAAGCCTAAGCCAGTTGGCACAGGGCACCCCTGGCCAGAGGGCCTGGACGAGCCAATGAGATTCACGAGAGGAACACCAACATTTCCTCCAGAAAGATTTACAGAAAGAAAGAGATGTTCTTGGCTAGGTTGAGATGAATTTTCTATTGGGGCAAAAAGCTCCCCAACTGTTTAACAACTTAAAAATGCACTGCTTAAGGATTCTGACCAACACCAACTAATGTAGTTATGAATAAACTGAGCCGTCTCCATGAAACCCAGGACCCTCCAGTTAATACCGGCCCCGCTACACGTGATGGAGCCGTTGACTTGGACAAGGAGGCACAGGTGGGGGAGTGAAGGGTGAGGGTCAGCAAGTCACTGCTGCCCACGTCACAACCGCGTCGCAGACCAAACCCGGGAAACAAGAAAATTTCCTCTTGCTTTCCTGTTTGCCGTGCCAAAAGCCACCTAACAAATTTTAAAAAGTAAAAAAAAAAGACACCTGACTCTGCTCGGGTCTCTACTAGGAGAACGAGCACCCCAACCCAAACCGAGCTGTGGAAGGGGTGAAGGCATGGACACTGCCATCGCTCCTGGGGGGCGGGGGAGGGAGAGATGAGCCGTCCTCACCAGTACTTGTGACCCAAAAGCAGCCTGCGACTGCTGACAAGCAGAGAGACGGCATACCAAAATCAACAATTAACCTCGGGCAGGACCTAGCGCAGGCCCACCCTGACGGACGCTGTCGCCCTGCTCGGCCATCTGCTCCATCTGCTCCTCGCTTTCTTACTCGGCTGGCCTTGCGGATTCCCGTAAGAAGGTTTGGACAGTTGCTGCCCTGTGGGGCCATGCAGCAATTTTTCAGTTCTGCGACTGAGAAAGGGCAAAAGAGGGAAGGGCTCTCCTCTTCCGTCCCCAGACGGAATCAGAAAGTGTTTATCTAACTCTGATGGAACAAGCTCAGTGAGTGAACTCGCTGTTCAGACTTTCACAACCTCGTCCTTCTCTCCAGTCAAATATCGCCTGCAAGTCGCAGGCTCCTGCCTGGAGAGCCAATGCGTGCATTCTTGTCAGCGTCACACTTTTTTCCTCTGCCTCCCTGATAACAAAGTCAAATGTTTGAAAGGCAAAAATCATGCCTCACACAGTTTTCAAGTAACTTCTTGAGCCTGAATTGGTGGACCGAAGTACAAGTTTGCTATTTCCACAATACTGTCTGAAACACAAGAGCAAGACAATCCACACACTTTTCTTTAAAAAAAAAAAAAAAAAAAGTTGAAATGCTGCGCACTACACTGCGGATTAAAACATAAATACCCTGTGAAAACGGATGGCAGGGGCCGCATTAAAGACCCGGCGAACACCGTCTGGAGGCGACACCCGCACTGACCGCCAGGCTCCGGCTCCGGCTCCGCGCAGGGGCTGCGAGCCGGCCGCTCCGAAGCCCCGGAGGCCAGTCTGCGTTCGGCACAGAACCAGGCATCGCAAACACAGGACCCGTTTATTGTGCATCGACTCCTCCGAAAAATAATTAGTCACCCTTTCCGATGGGATGGCCATTTTTTTTTTCAATTCTGTACGCCACCCCCCTAAAGCAACCTGACTTCGGGGAGCACAGTTCACACTGGAGGATCAGCCGGAGCAGGTACGCCGACAGCCCCCCGAGCAGGACGGAAACGCGGACAATGCCCAGAAAGGCCGGGCAAGCGGCGGCTGGCCCCGAGCCGAGGGAGCGAGCGCCGCCGGGGCGAACCCGGGGCGAGCCAGGGCCGCCCGCCGAGCGCGCCGCGAGCCCCCGCCCGCACCTGGGAAAGTTCGCCCCGCCGCGTCTCCGCCCCTCGCGCGGGCGAGCCCCCGGCCGCGGCGCCGTCGCCATGGCGACCGGTCCCCACCCCACCCCCACCGGCCCGGGAGGGCCCCGGCCGGCCGCGGCCTCGGGCTGCGCTCGGCCGGACGCAGGAGCCGGGCTGTGGATCCCCGGGACGCGGGACGCAGGGGGCGTGGGGGCCGAGGCGGGGCGCGGAGCGGAGGTCGCCGGGTGCGGGGCCGCGGCCCAGCCTCGCCCGGGGGCCCTCACCCTTCACTTTGCCGAAGGTGCCGACCCCCAGCGTGTCCCCCAGGATGTAGTGGCCGATCTTCACCCGCCCGTCGTGTTTCTGCTTCTCGGCCGTCGCCATCTTCCTCCAGGAACTGAGCCTGCGCATGGCGCCGCGGGAGGGGGCGGAGGGGGCGGGCAGGGCCGCGCCGGGGGCGGGCGGGGGTGTGGGGACGCGGGAGGGGGGCCCCGCCGCCAGCCGCCGCCCAGCGCAGCCCGCCGAGGCCCCGCCGCCGCCGCCGCCGCCGCCGGCGCAGACGCTCCCCCTGGCGGGGCGGGAACCGTCTCCCGCGCTCGTCCGCATCTCTGCCGCGCGGCGCCCGCCCACCTGCCCGCGGGACGGCTGGCTGGCGGGGCAGCTGTCCCGCACCCCCCCCCCCGCCCCGGGCTCCTTCCCCTCGGCCCGCAGGGGTCTCCCCTGCTGATTTCTGCTGCGTCGGGGGCCGCTCTCCGGTGCCTGCCGCGCGCCAGGGCCGGGCGGATGGGCGGCTTGTTAGCAGTGCAGCCTGCGCTGAAACGGGGTGGGGACACCGCCCTGCCGCCGCCTTCCAGCCTTTGCGTTTTCCCTGCGCGGGTGGAATCCCGCAGCCACGGGCAGTTGTCAGTTACTTCTGTGACCAGTCCCCCACCCCCCTCCCGCCGCTCCTTTTTTTCCCCAATTTTTTTAATTTTTTATTTTTCTACTTTGAGCCCGTAAGTTGCCCTTGGGCACCGCGACAGTTCAAGCGGCGTCGTGGGGCTTGCTTCCACCTGGACGCTTTCCTGCAATTTCCTCCCCCAAGCAGGCTCTGTTGGAAGGACTAGGATGGGGATATGTGTGAATAGATTTGTGTTCAAGGACTGGGATGTTACTCACACATTTTGACGCATGGAAATTGTATTTTAGATTACCATTAAAATGTAGACTTTCACTGAACTGAAAATAACGCTTACAGTTGCACCCACCAGATCAGTCGACAGTTGTTTTCTTATGTCTGTAAAAATGACCAGCATTTAAACTGTATTTTAATGAGAACACTTTCTCGCCATCTGTAAATAAAAGTGATTTGCACTTTTCCATCTGAAACAACTCTGGCATTAAGACTTAATTGCTTTCTGGTCCAGGGGGTTGGATGCCGCCGCACTGACTCCCCAGGGCTCTGGAGGCACGTGTGGGCATGTCCTCCTTGGGAGTCCTTGTGGCAGCTCAGGGGCTGGACTCTTAGCGTGTTCAACCACTTTCAGTTTTGCATTCACTGAAGGGATGCTCTGTGAACTTGAGAATGTGCTTTTTCTAATCCAAGCATCTTTATTACATCTTTTCCCCAAAATGGACATTTTTTGGTACATTTTATTCTGGTAACAATATGCAGTTGATGAGGGTGCCGTGGATCCCCACCACGTTTCTCATGATCTACAGGTAAAGGCTGAAACTGAAGGCTTATCTGAATCCTTGGTAAATTTATGACAAATCCGTCGTATACAAAGGAGAGACCCCACACACTCTGCCAGTTTCTAATCTGCCTGGGGGCCTCAACTTTTGAGCCAAAATCCAGTCCAGGAATGTGCTGACTGTCCTCCGCAGAGTCTGCCGACAGGAAGCTGAACGAGTGGAGGGGAGAGATGTTTGTTGTGCTTGGAGAGAAAGATCTGGCCTATTATCTATACAGATGGCATCATGCCATATCACAGGGGAAGTAAAGAGCACACTTATTTTTAATAAATATACTTTCTTTGTAAACAGCAAAAGGAATTTTTAAGTGAGTTTGTTACTCAATGTGGACAGAATCTAGTGCCCAAAAAAGGCAAAAAAGAAAAACCCAAAACTTTATATAATCTTCATTTTGCAGTGTCATAGCATTTGGGCCAGTGTCAATGGGCAGAGTCTGACTCTTCATGAAAATAATGTAAAAAAGTAAAAGACTAAAAATGTCATTTTTTTCCAATGAAAGTTACCAAACTGTCCTAACTTGTACAGGCTTTTTATTTATGAAATCAAAGCAACATGCATTAATTACTGCTTTGTTTCAAGCAAGGTACTGCAGGGGAAGCAAAAGCCTTTGAGCTTAGACCTTCATGAAATAAGCAGAGGCACAGCTGTCCTGGGAGAGGACATCAGTTCCTGCTTTATTGTGGACTGCTTGTATCTCGAAGGGAAAAAGCGTGAAGAACTCTTCGATTACTGAGATACTGAGGAGGCGCAATGGTTACTGTTGTTATTTTTGCTTTCTGGTTTCTTCACCTTCACTGGTTTGCCTTGTGAGTTCCTGCAGCTCAGGCTTTGGGGATCTCTACCAAGCAGAAAGTGCTCTCTGGATTCTCTTAAAGGGAAAAAAAAACCCTTAAATTTCCTCCCACCCCCACAAATAAGTTAAATTACTTTCAATATGTATCTGTTATTTATTTTAACCTAAAAGAAAAAAAAAATCACAAGGTTCCTCAGCTCTGCATAGTTCCAGGAAAGCCACAGAGCATCTTACAGGGGAACAAACAAAAGCTGAATTTTGCAAATCCACTGCCAATCTCTTCCTGAAAGTATGAAGATCTGATTCAGAAAGTAACATAAACTTTTTTCTATAGCAGAAATATCAGCTTGCTTGTCTGCTTTGGGGTTATTTTAGATTATAATTCTATTCAGTAAGTATTTATTAAATGCCACAGTTCACTCAAAAGCATTGCTGGAGAAATAAAACCTAAAGTCATAGATCAAAGAACTGACTAGCAACTTAGGAATCATCTTATCCAGTCTCTCATAGTCTAAGCAACTTATACTGCTGTGTTTTTTTCTTGTCCTGTTATAAACTGAATGTTTCTAAGAAAGCAAGTAATAAAATAAGCCTTCTTTATTTCCTTGCTTTTCCTCTTTCCTTCATTCCTTTTTCAAAATGTTTGTCACATTTTTTTCCACTCTCTCTTCCTTTTATTCTCCCCTTGACCCATTCCCCCGACCTTGACTTCAGGCTCTGATAACTGCCAGACACTGTGGACAGATACAAAATGACAAGTCACGGTCCCTGCTCTGGAGGAGCTTCTAACCCAGGATTCTCTTGAGTTCTCTCCTCCCCACTCCCGGAATAGATTCTGTTCACATGTTCACCTCTTCCAGCACCAATGCAAAGATAAGGGAGACTGCGGCTCCCACCCAGTTCCTGGGCCCATCCGGTCTAACTCTGGCCCTGTCAAAACAAAGTGAATCGGAGTATCAGTGGGCGGGAGTGGGTTAGAGAAGTGGCCTTGAATCCATTCTAGTTCAAGGCAAGGGAAAAAGTACCTGTTTTCAGACTTCAGTACTTCAGCTTTTATAGTACAAATAAGTCACAGGACATTTCAGTGCTGATGAAGACACACCAGGATGACCCAACACTGTGGGGGAGACGCTCAGCAGTACCGGTCAGCTGCTTCCTCTGTAGCCCTTCAGAGATTCTAAGGGAGCTGAGGCCTCCAAGCCTTTTCCTCTCAAAGATGTCATGGTGTTAGTACACCTGACACTGTCAGATGGACATTACACTTCCTCAATGTCTTCCTCTAAATACGGTCATCAGAGTTAAAAATTCTGAGCACCCCACTACTATTAATGCAGCCTAATATTCCCTTAGCTTAGTTGTAGTTACACTGTAACTAACATTCAGTATTTATTAAACAAACAACTAAGTAGGTATTAGGCAGTTTGCTAGGACTCATAAAACAAAGGAACAGTATCTGCCTGCAACAGGTCATAGCAATGTGATAGATGCTACAATAAAAACACACATCTGGCTGGTGTAGCTCAGTGGGTTAAGCACCCGCCTGCAAACCAACAGGGTTGGTGGTTGGTTTCCCAGTCAGGGCACATGCCTGGGTTACCACCAGGTCCCCAGTAGGGGGCGTGTGAGAGGCAACCACACACCGATGTTTCCCATCCTCTCTCCTTCCCTTCCCCTCTAAAATAAATAAATAAAATCCTCAAAAACATACACATATATGGTCCTAACAGGATTATGAGAGGAAGGTATAACCTTTCATTGAGGAGGCCCATTAGGGCTTGCACTTGAATATATTTAGAGGAGCACTGAGAGATGGTGCTTCGTGCTCAAAGCAAAGGGTGGCAGCCGCGGGCATGAGGGAACCTGGGGGAGGCATCCCGCGCAGGGGACGAGCATGTGCAGAATCACGGACGGAAGGCAGGCTGAGGCCCTCTAGGGAAGAGCCAGTGGTTACAGGGGTTGAGGTGAGGGCACGCTGTAGACTGAATCCTTATCCCTTGGGGTTTAACGCGATCCCCAGGTAGATAATGTGAGAATTGAGTTAAATTATAGGACACTCTGCCAGTGTCTGAGAATTGGGTCAAGTTTCAGATCCAGACCCACCTGGATCTGTGCTGAGCTGTGCCCTAAGGTGCTGCACCTGGCCATAAACGGTGCTTTCAGGGTGCTGGTTCTGCGTTACAGCAAACATTTCCCCGTACTTCCCTGGCCGGGAGACACGGTGATCAGGAAGGTGGTTCTCCCAGGGCGAGGCTTACCCGTTGCACTCCGGATGTGCTGACCCCTGCGACTTCCCCAGATGTGGGAGACTTAACTGCGTAATTTGTGGTAGTGGCGGGCTGCGATAGTGCTCCCCACCCCACCCCACCCCCATTAAAAAAGAAGCGAATATTTCCACTTTCCTTTATGGTTAGTTCCTGTGAGCCACAGGAAGGCGCCTCCTCAAGGATGCAAAAATAAGAATGCTCTTTCGGAGTTAGACAAGTGTTTGCAGGCCATCGGGAGTATTCTGCCTGTTTGACAGTTAGATTTTTGAGCAATTGGCAAGCCTGTTTGCAAACAATTCTTCATTATCTGGGAGTGCATTAATCATGGGAGCAGGCAAAGTGCATGGTGTGGCAGAGAAGTTGAATGGATGGAGAAAGTATGACCTTGAGACTGAACTTGAGCTCATTGTGGTAGGAATCCCAGGGACATGCTTTCTCTGCTCGCTTTGCCTGTCAACTGAATCCCCAACCAAGTAGCTGAGGAGGCTCAATCAGGGATAATTCCCAAATGCTCAACCCACCCATGCCTGGACAGTAAGAGGTGATTGCTTTTTTTGTGCTTGCTTCGGTGTTTTTTTGTTTTAGGGTTTGGGGGGAGGGTTTGGGGTTTTGTTTTTGGGGGGGGTTTTGGACAATAATGGCTTTAAGTGCCTGACAGATACTAAATCTAAAATTAGGGCATTTTAGTGCCATTACTTGAAGCATACACAGCCCGTCATCTCTGTAGCACATTTACCCAGCAGCCCCAAAGCAAATTTTATCGAGCTCTTGTAACCACAGTCCCTCAAGCTGCAGGGACTGTTTGGAAGAAATTAGAAAGCAGATACTGAAAGCTTTCTTTGAAATGCACAGAGAGGGCTGAGGTATTTGGATGGCTTCCGTGGGGTGAGGCTAAGTATTTTTCTACAATTAACAGTTAAGGAAAAACATGAACTGTCTGTGAAAGCATTTTACCCCTAGCGAAGTCATCTTGACCAGCTCTGTTCCCCAAAGGGAACACTTGAGCTGTTTAGACATTACTGTCACTGGGAGGGGTCAACCTAGGGGATGGAGACTTGTTCTCCCACAGGGGCCTGCGGCTCAGGGAATTATGGGGAGAATGTCAGAACTGGGAGCTTAAATCTCATTTCATAGTCGAAGAAACTGAGACCAGAAAGACCTCCTGCCTCAGCTTGAGGAAGCTACACCAGTCTCCAATACCCTGTTTTATCAGTTAAAAAAGAAAAGAAAAGAAAAAAAGCCTGCCCTGGCCTGGTAGGTCAGTTGGCGAGAGTGTCATCCTGACATGCCAAGGTGTGTTGGATCCCCAATCAGGGCACGTACAAAAATCAACCAATGAATGCATAAATAGTGGAACAACAAATGGATGTTTTTCTTTTTCTCTATCTCCCTCCCTTCCACTCTCTAAAATGAATTATAAATAAAAAAAATAAAAAGACCTTTCCCTTAAAGGATTTATTAGTTTTTCTTCACATATTAACACTCAGGAGTTCAAATCATTTTAGACATTTTGGAGAGCAAAGCTAATACTAACACTTGCTAGATATTTATTTATATTAAGTGTAACATTCTATAAGAATACGGCTTTGCTTGCCTCGGAACTACGAGCTTACACACATACACACAAAATGTATCCAAGAAACTGGTCACAGCTTTTACAATCCTCAGCCCCATCAAGGACATAAATGTCGGAGAAGGGAGAGATGAGTAAAGGAATTTCTTTGAAGAATGTTTTATTCAATCCGACCCTCTTGGAAAAGAGGGTTGATACATTCTAGCGCTAAACCTGGCAAGGGGAACGTCAAAGGAACCCCTCAGGGAGCTTTGAAATGTGTTTTCCGCTGCTGCCGGAGATCTACTTGCACTTAAGAACGCGTGCAGGCTGAGGTGGGCAGTCCCCTGTGGGCCCCTCGGAGAGGCAGCGTGGGATAGTTTGGACCCCACAACAGGACCCTCAGAGGTAGAGAAAACCTCAGAAGAGGCTGGATTCCCAGGGCTAGGAAGGACTCACACAGGCCTCTTTCAAACTGAGATGGAACTACAGGAGAAATAGCCTCCAAAGAGGTCACAGGAGTGCCTGAGAGAAAGTCAGGTTAATCATTTGCAGCAGGGTCCGCCAAGGAAGCACCACCCACTCCCTCACCCCTGCTCCCTCCTCCCTCCACCCCTTAGCCCACTGAGAAGTGAACTTGCAGCTCACAAGCCCCAGGTCAGCTGCGTGAGGACGCTGGGAGGAGATGCTCCGGCTCCCAGCCCAAAGGAGTCCCAAGCTGGGAGATGAGAGTTAAGGACAAGTCAACTTTGAGTTGTGACGAGTACATAGGACCATTTTACTTATTAAAATAAAACTGTTTTCACAACTGACCATGACTGGCGGATTATTTCTTACTACACGTGAGGGGTCTAAAATCATGAGGGCGAGACCAAGTCCTCACCGCCGGGCACTGGAGCGCAGTCCCACTGAACAGAGGTGCGGGCGCAAGAGCAGCCAGGGTTCCTCTCGACCCACGGTTCCGTGAACCACTTCCACGCCTGAGGAACTGGGTTTCCTCAGCAAACCATCCCTCTACCTTACTACACATAAAGCTTTTCATTTAAAAAATATATATATATTTTATTTATTTACTTTTAGAGAGAGTGAAAGGGAGGAAGAGAGAAACATTGATGTGTGAGAGATACATCAATCAATTGGCTGCCTTGCCCCCGACCGGGGACCTGGCCTGCAACCCCACGTGCCCTGACCAGGAATCGAACCCAGGGACCTTTCCGTTCACAGGCTGGGCTCAATGCACTGAGCCACATCAGCCAGCGCCAGAAAGCTTTTGCTCGATTCCATTCTTGGTTCCTTAGGTTACTGATAGCCTCTGCCCTGTGCTTCTTTCAGATTGTGATTCAAACTACGTTTTGTTTTGAGAAATTAAAAAAAAAAAACAACCTAAATATAACCCCTATGTACTACTGTGTAAGCCTTCTCTGAAGCCAGTGCTTAAATAAAAACAATTCTGTAGTGTAATAGTTTCCTTTTCTTGAACATACAATACTACAGTTTCAGCTAAATACGGCCAAGATTAAATTTTGCAACCAACCCAGAACTCAAAAAAGGCTGAGTACAGTGTCTGCCTGAATGGCTGTCCTTGTTTTTGCAGGAGTGGCTCCTTATCATTTTGCTTCCCTCCTTCCCTTTCACTGATTTTAGAGAGACGCCTGCAGGCAAACACAGAAACATGATTTGCTGTTCATCTTAGTTATGTATTCAGTGGTTGCTCCCTGTATGTGCCCCAACAAGGATCGAACCTGCAACCTTGGCATGTCAGGTCGACGCCGGAAGGAGCGGAGCCACCCGGCCAGGCCCTCCTGCAGCTTTCTTACCCAACTCTCCGAAGAGGGGTTCTCCACTCCCCACCACATCCATCGTCTGTCTTCACAGCACTTACTCAGTAACTGCGATTCTTGCATGTTCACTGCCACGCCCAGTACACACAACACACGCACAAGCACAGGTGCACACGACTGAGGTGTCCGCCGTGCAGCAGCTGGGACTAGAAGCCTCCACTGAAAGAACAAAGGCTTTAGAGGTGCCAGTGACCTCACGTCCTGCTGGGAGGAGCACGCCAGGCTGATCCCTTGCTGACAGGGTACCAGCTTCAGAAACCCTCTCAAGGATAAAAAGACTTGCATGAGCTCAGAGGAAGAGTGAGTTCCTCACCTCTTCTCAACAAAGCGGCTCCTTGAAGAGAAATACCTTCAGCTTGTATGGAAACCACCGGTAATAACTACAATGCTCTGAACATGGAATAACAGAATCTGAAGTCTTATTTTCCAACTTGTCTGTTCTCTGGAATACCCATTACTGATTTAATACAAAATAACAGTCTTCTTTTCCAGTTGGCTACTGTGGTGTTATACTAGGTTACTACTTAACAAGTCAGTCCCAGCCTTTTATTATACAAATGAACCAGGTATATCAAGACCTAAATTACCTATACCCCTGTCTAGATTAAAATTCCAAGAATAACATAAGTCCTTAAACCTCTATGGTGTTCTTAACAGGGCTGTACCAACACATACAGTACACGTGGGTGAGTGCTGTGTGTGTGTGTGTGTACGGACACATCGAAGCTTATTTCCTTATTACAATTTCTCCACTGCAGCTCACTGAACAGGTGCTTGGCTCATGAGGGGAGGCATGTATCACCAACAGAAATGAAAGGCAACCATAGAATATCTCGGTGACCTTCCCAAAGCATCTTCTGTTTTTTAAACTAACTCTCCATTCCTCACTGCCCCATCTCCCCTGCCCCTCTAACAAGCACGCTTTTTTCTCTATATTCTACTGAAATGAGGTTTATGGAAAGAATGCTAACCTAAATTTTGCCAAATCCCTAAGTCATTGTTTTATTTTTTTAATTTAAAATCTCCTTTCTCCTTGGCCTCAGCCACACAGGACCCAGTGCCCCCCAGCTACTCTTTCCGCAGCCCCCGAGGCTGTCAACTGCAACCATGTGCCTTTGCTTCCACGGCCTCTCTCAGTTGGCCTGGCGCATAGTAGGTGCGTCACAGGTACTATGTAGAACCAATCAATGGACCACTCAGTCTCTCCTATGGACAACTCCCTGAATTGTTGAGTGTAATTGTTTTCTTTCTGGAGTTTGTGTATTTTCAAATGGCTTCAACAATTATTGAATCAGAGACGATTACTGAAGCCTATTAAGAAACAATCCTTTTGTCTCACCATCACCTCATCTCCTTTAAATTATCTTCACCATTCTAACCCTAAAAGGTCAATTCCCTTTCACAACTGTGCTCCTTTCTGCCAAAAGCAGATCCCCAGCCCACTCTCCACTTAACTGCCACATGTGCTCCATGCTTCCAAAACTCACCCTTCTGGTGTCCTGCTGACATCTCGACAAAACGCAACGCTAGTCCCCCGCCCCCTCATCCTGTATTCCTTCCGTGAGTGCACCAACCACCTCCTTACCCGTCAGAAACCTGCCACCCAAGCTTCATGACAGATTTGAAGCCTGTTGCACCAAACACAAGGCAGTGTTTTTATATATGTGACCCCAGAGCCTTCAGCACAGCTTGATACAGAAGGAACGTGGAGCTCGGAAACTCCTCCCTCTGATTCAGGTTTCAGATGTTCTCAGTGGGGGCCTTCCGGACACAGGCAGCCCCACTGGCCCTGCCTCAGCCCACATCCTCAAGATTTCCACACGGGATGTTTAAGAATCTGTGGTCTAGCCTTCCAGCTTCAAGGCATCACACCCACACCACCCCCCACATTAACCTTGCCAATGATAACCATGTGACCTTGAAACCTTCAATGATGCCACTGCTTTCATGACCTGATTACTATTACCCCAGTGGATTCTTCTCATGCCAACCCCTCCCATCTCCTGACCTGACAAACCCCGATTTCTGTGACAGAAGGGCACGTCACCAATACAACACGACATACCCAAGTGTTCCTGGGTCTCACTTCAGCCATCCTCTGGAGATACCCATCTGGTCCCAAGTGCCTCTGCCCCAGAAACACGTCCGTAACTGCTCACTAAGGTAGCCGAGCTGCAGGCATCGCTTGGGCACACTGGTCACCGCCCCAGTGAACTAGAGTGGCACTGGTCCCAGGCAGCTTTTGTCAGACGAGGGATCCACTGCTTAACGCTCAACTCTGATCCTCAGGACACCAGACCCATAACACAGGAGCTTTTGCGAAGTACCATTAAATGAGCAACCGAAGGCACCTGTTTGCTCTTCATTTTGAATGTGTTAACCCAGCCCCACCTCCTTCCCAATGCTTCCCCCTGGGTCTTCAACCCGACTTAACTGTGCTCACCGCACCTTCGCTGCTGGTCTGCGAGCCAGCCGGGACTTACAGGGACAGTCACCACCGCGCCCAAGTTAACGTCCTGCTGAACCCACCTTGTGCCGAGGGCCACAGGCACTGGCAGCGAACAAGACCCACCGTACCCCAGTGCACAGGCCTTTCTCAACGCAGCACCGCCCCTCACCTTACCTCTACCGTGCCAACTTCTCTTCCTGACCCGGGACTCGGCACGTCCATGGGTCTTCAGGCCCGTGCCCATTTGCCACAAAGCCTACCATTTAGCCCACACTGAGTACCACCTATCTCAATGGTCCCCTCCACCATTCAGCACTCTGCCATCAGGACCACAGGGATTTCAGAAAGATCTTAAGAGCAAGTCACACTTCAGTTCGATCAAGCCAAAACACCGTTTTGTATGCTAGGAAGCCCAGCACAGATTTAGATGAGCGGGGGCACCTCTGCAAGCGAATATGCCCCGAGACTGGAGGGTGGGTGAGTCAGGAGCTGAGGAAAAACCTGGATGAGGGCAAGATTAACCTGAATCCTGGGAAAGCATTCGAGTGCGGTGAACGTAAAACTGGAGAGGCAGCAGGACCAGAACCCTTGTAAAGCTGGGTGAAGCCAGAGAGCTGGCCCTGTCTCATTTCTGAACACTCTGGCGACAGGCCACCAAGACTGGGAAAGCCTGGCAAAAAAATCCCACAGCACTTTAACACAGGTAAGTCCCCATCGCCCAGTTGAGAGCTAAAAATACTCTACGAGAGACCAGTTTATGCCTGGCTCTCCTTTACTTCCAACCCAACCCATGGTGTTTGCACGTGGCCCTACAGACTTACACACCACTGTGTTCTTCCCATCATCTGCACTGCTGTCTGCTTGAAGGAATCCTCGAATTCTGCTTGCACCCCATCCTCCTGAGCAGCATCCCAACCCAGTTCAGAAGTCAGTGCTGCAAAGCCATCGCTTGACAAGTAAACCTGACAGTAAATCATCCCGTTCCCAAACCTCTGGTTCGTTGAGGCTCCAAGTCGACTGAAACACCTCAGCACACCAGACACTTTTGGACACCAGAACGTTTATTGTGGGACTAATCGGTAAACTCCTTAAGATGAGCTGGACGCTGCAACGGCCGCCCTCTTGGGTTTAGGTGTTGTTCCTTCACGGAATCCATGCCTGCACCACGTTAAAGACAAGAACCGTTACTTCAGCAACCTCAGAGACACGTTTTATTTTTTTGCTACAGCAGATTTTTAATGAGCTTATCTCAGTTAAATGCTGAAATCAATAATGAATTCATATGTTCAGACATTTATTTTTACAACATCATCGATAAGCTGCAAGTTTTACACCCTTCTGCTTCAAGGCATCTACTTTAGGGATATAGTTAACTGCACTTGAAAAGCAAACTCAACAATGTACTTGGTTTTACTGATCACTGGACTAGTATTTCCCTGCCACCCGTTCAGAGACCCAAGCTACTTGTGAAAACAGGTCCTTCTGCTATGAGGCAGGTATTAACTACTTCCCTTTAAGCAAGGAAAGAAAACGCGTGTTTAATGGCAGCTAGTTTCTAAACTGCTCGACATGTTCTACAGTCTAACTCACTTAACAGCCACACCCGGTCAGAGGCAAGTGCACTGTGGTCAGAACCCTTTGGCAGAGTCGTGAACTGAGGCCCAGAGGGGCTCGGACTGCCCCGCTGCACGAGCAGACCCGTCACCACGGAGCGGGGCCACCGCACCATGGGCTGAGGCTGCAGCACACCAGCACAGGCACGTCCCAGAGCGCCGTCTGCGTTCGCAGAGCCCACCTCCCCATCTTTGAAAACCGTAAAACCTGGAATTGCGTGGGGAGCAAGCAGGGATTCTGCGTAACATCCTCCACCGCACAAACAGCTGCTCACAACCAAGAATCGCCTATGTTGAGGCCTTAGATGGGTTAATGCTTGAAAAGCAGTTTACAAGCCTAGGTTGGGGCTGAAACCTCTGCTTTTCTAGCAAAAGAAGTGAAAGTTCTCTCTTACACAAATGCAGTAGCACCTATGACGGTCTGCTACAGCGAACGTCCCCAAAGCCACAGCACTGACAGTTTGGCTCCAGACCTTTCACACAACACTGTCTTTTAATAAAATCCAGACTCAATGGCCCCGAAGGTTATGGTGGCAGAAAATACCTTCCCGCAGCACCCCTTCCTCACCCATCAGGACAGTGTCCTTACTTGACACCAGTAAATGAACGAGAGGACTCTTATCCAAGCTCGAAGGACCGACAATGACGGAAACATAGCGGCTGTACCTGAATCTGCGGTACACGATTTTCAGGTGCCTCATGCGACCGGTCCCGGTAGTGTTTCGTCGTTTAGCCTTGGCACTCCAGTTATCTAGAACACAAAATTCGGGTGAGTGGTTTTCCCAGGACACCTTGCAGGCACCACTGGTCCACACAGGTAAGAGCCTCCCTTGGGTTTTCAATCTGCTTTTTGGGCATCCAGGCTCACACCTCCATGGGAGGCACCAAAGAACGTCCAAAACCAGCCCCCAGGAGTGACGCATCCCAGCACCTAGCACGCCTGGAAAAAGGGGAGCTCACACTTTCTCTTCCGCTTGGCGGGGTAGCCGCACTTGCCGCAGGTGGACTTCTGCAGATGGTAGGCCTTCGAGCCGCAGCGGCGGCACAGCGTGTGCGTCTTGTTGCGGCGCTTGCCGAACGATGACGTCCCTTTCGTCTGTAAGTTAAGGGGACAAACAGTTCTGAAGCACAGCAACTAACGTTCGCTTCACGTAAAGAAACTGCAGAAGGGGTAGGATTTACGACGGTCGTCAGGGCTGAAGTTACTCTTGGGTTGGCCCAAAACTTTGTGTGGTTTCCCCCACACAGTAAGACGTTTTTCGTTCTCACCAATAACTTTATTGATTTGGATACTTTGAGCACATTGGCTCTCTCCTGCTATCGGCTTCCAGTGGGCAGAGGCCAGAGGTGCTGCTAAACAACTTCCAATGCATGAGGCAGCCCCACAGCAAAGGATTATTTGGCCAAAATGCCAACAGTACAAAGAAACTTCACAAACCACTTTCCACACGTCTCATCAGTCACAGCTCCTTCTCCACACACTGCACAAATTTTCTGCATTTCAGCTGCATTTTTACCTTTCTTGAACTAATAAACCACAATACGCCAAAAGTGTTTTCTTTCCTCTTCACTATTAAAATAGCTGCGCAATAATTCGGTTACTTTGATCATTTTCAAGTGCATGCTGAGATGACCCCTGACACAGTACAATCTAACGAAACTGTTTCGAATAAAGTTAAAGACAACTAAGCACGACTAGAGCCCCCAGGATGGAAGAAACCATACGAACTTTTGGCCAACCCAGTTAACTTTTCTTAGAAGTTCAATTAAAAACCACTACCTGCAGTTCACATTTATCTAAAGCTTTCCGAAAGAGTTGCTATGTTTCGAAACCTGCCCCATTTTAGGGGGAGAAAAGCAAAAGACTAAATAATGTGATTCTCCTCCCTACCCTCCAACACCTAAGGGCGCCTGCCAGGCTCCACCGACCAACACAACTCGTTTCCTACACAGCGAAGCGCCCCGAAACCCGCTTCTTCCTTTAATTCTCACCCGAGGGCAGGGCGGTGCGGACACCAAAGCCCAGACCGCAGCAAGGGGGACCTAAGGCGGCTCCAGTTCCACGACTGCAGGCTCGGCATCCCAGATAAGAGTGAGAGCCATTCTTCAGCTCCGTGAGGGCCACAGCATGCCCCCTCCCTGCCCACCCGCTCCCATTATCGGCAACCCTGCCGGCACCCCCACGGAGAGCAAGGATTGCAGCGTTAGGGACGACGATGGAGGACGATTCGAACAGCCCTTGCCAACAACTCACCATCTCGCTTCTGCCGCGGAGACCAAAGAGACCGGAAGAGAAGGCACTTCCGCTATATCGCGCTGAGAAGCTTCCGCTCTGGGAGTACTTCCGGCGGGACGCGGTGCAGCGTACTTAAGTGTCCGTCGCCGCGGTGTGTCTAGGGTCCGGGCGGGGCCTGTAGGGGCTTCAGCTCGCGCCAGGCGGGCTGAGCCCAAACTCGGCGCTGTGTGCTGATGCAGCTTCTGCAGCTGGAACCGCTCCCGGGCCTTCGCGCGTTTTCAGCCAGAGCTGTGGCCACGTCGGGGGTTGCGGTCCCGAGCTGATGGGAACCTGCAGTGTGAAGCTGTCCCTGCCGGGGGTACCCGCGCAGACTCAGCGTGATGGGAGTGGGATCCCGAAGCGGAGAAACCGGGTTCTTCGGGGTCCTCGTCCCTCTCGCCACAAGCTTCCCTGAGAGGTCGCTGCGAGTACCGAGGCTCAGAATCTGAAAACCAAGCAAATAATGTTAGAAAACTATCGCAGCGTGAAGAAGTCTGATTCGGTAGCTTTGGACTCTGGGAGCCTGCACTCAGGAAACATTTTCCAAATAGTTTCGAAATGGGTGGTTCCCAGACCTCAATTAATGTGAATCCAGTTATAACCCTTTCCCTATCAAAGCCCCCCGCAAAACGATGAACTATCCAAGCATTTAAAAATTGTAGGGACAAATGATCCCAAATAACCCTATTCTGTGCTTTCTAAAGCAAACCAACAACTCCACCTGCCAATGTGAAATGTCTGCAAAGGTAATTGACGAAGCTCTAGCAGAACAAGATGAACTCTAGGAATCAGGTTAAATTTTGTCAGGTGAACAGTAGGCGCTGCGAATAGAAACAAAGACAAACCTTTATTGAAAGTTACATGTCTGGGGCTTCACCACCCACCATGACCTGTCCAGTTAGGAATTTAAGATCAAATGATCTCGTGTGGTTACCTTTGATAGAACCCCCCCTTTTTTTGTCCACACGTGAAATACTCCAGGTTATTCATCCAGACTTCTTGTTGATCATTATTTCAGATTGTTTTCAGGTTCTTACGAACTGCATCACTGAATAAAGACCAATTAGTTTTCTTTTTTAATAAAAATAACTAATAAAAGCCAAAAGGAGTAACATATTAAATGATAATGTTTAAAGTAGAAAGTTTGACTCCCTCTGCAACCTATCCGCAGAGATACCAGAGTTATAATCAGGGTATCTCTTAGCTGTCTTATTTTAAGTATAATGTATATTTATGTGCACATGTTATACATATACATTATAAACATTTTTAAACAAAAATGGGATGTATAACTTGCTGTATTCTATAACAATACATCATGGGTATCACTACTTGTCAATACGTAAAGATTTACTTCATCCTCTTTAACCACTCTTTGGTGTTTCATTGTTGATGTGTTAACATTGATTCCACAAACCCCCAATTTATGAAATTTTTACTTTCAATTTTCTGTTACTATAAACAATCATGTAATACAGAGTCTTGTGCATACATCTTTGGGCATTTGTCTGGTCATTTCCTTCAGAAAACTTCCCAGCAGGGCAATTGCTGGATTGAAGGGTATGAATATTTTTTTCTATCAACATTTATTTATTGCTGCATATTGCCAGATTTCTCTCCAAAAAGAGTTACTCAATTCACATTTTTATGATCACAGATAGAGCTTAGAGCAGGGAATACCTAGTCCAATGAGAAGTTCAAGAGAGACTTCCCAGAGTGGACCCTGGGGCCCAGTCATGGAGACTGAGTCTAGTCCCCGAAAGAGCCAATGAATAAACTGCAGGGAGCCAGGGTGTGGCAGGCTGGGCGCTGGGTGGCCCCACCGCCCTGGCTTGTTTGTATCCGAAGTCTCCAATACTAGGCAGTGCTGACATAGTTAATCTTTGCCAAATAGAATTAGTCTTTCCCTTTTTAAATATTTTTCTTTCTGGAGATTTTATTGCTTATTCTGAGAATAAGGACGCAGACATTGTCATTCTTACACAACTTTTAACGTGCATACCTGCATGCACCAAACCTAAAATACAGTTGTGATTCTTTTTCTAAACAGTTATTCCGGTGCCTTTCCAACTTAAAATTTGGAGGCAAATTTTCCTTAATAGAATATCAGGTACCAACATTCACCCTGGCTGGTGTGGCTCAGTGGATTGAGTGGCAGCGGCCTGCAAACCAAAAGTTTGCTGGTTCAGTTCCCAGTCAGAGCACATGCCTGGGTTGTGGGCCAAGACCACAGTTGGGGGTGCATGAGAGGCAACCAATCCATGTATCTCTCACACACTGATGTTTCTCTTCCTCTCTCCCTTCCTTCCCCTCTCTCTAAAAGTAAATAAAATATTTTAAAAAATGAAAATAAGCCCTGGCTGGCATAGCTCAGTGGATTGAGGGCAGGCTGAGAACAAAAGGGTCACAGGTTCAATTCCCAGTCAGGGCACATGCCTGGGTTGTGGGACAGGTCCCCAGTGTGGCCACGTGAGAGGCAACCACACATTGATGTTTCTCTCTCTCCTCCCTCCCTTCCCCTCTCTAAAAATAAAATCTTTAAAAATAAAATAAAAATTTTTAAAAATTGTAAGTGAAAAATTTAGTAAAAAAAAAAACAAAATAAAAAAATTTTAAAAATAAAACATCAGGTACCAGTATCTTCAAATGTTGATACCATTATATCATAGTCCCACTAATTCACTATTTAATACCATATACACGACATAATCTAATTTTCAATCTTTCACAGCACAACTTTATGAGGAAAATTGGACTACCACACCAAAGACATTACAGAGTGCACAAAATTCGGACAGGGAGAACCAAGATCAAGGAGCAGTTTTCTTTAGGAAATAATTCTATCAAAAACATGGGAGTAGAAGTAATTTAAAATGCTCAAGACATGTTACATGCACAACTAGCTCCAAATTGCCATTTACTGTGCTTTGTATTATGTATTATGGGATACCCCCCAACCCCCCCTCCCGTCAATGGAATATTAAGCTGACACCCAAGATATCCGAAGCCTCCCATGTTCAATGCCCCACGGTCTTTTGTTTGTACCAAAGAGTAAACAACCAGCAAATGATTTCACCACTTTAAAAAAAAGCACGGGCACTGTTTTACAAAATGGGATGAGGTGGAGTTTCCTCCTTAAAAATTTTCCTCAAGCTACTAAAAAACTTACATTTACAAAGTAGTTGGTAAAAATATTCCTTTGGATTGTAAAAAACGGGAGACCAGGACCACTGATAAGACATGGTGTATGATGCTAATTAGACCTGGTTTCTTCCTCTCCTGCTTCCTCAGAAGCTGGTCTCTCCTCCGTTTTAGTTTCTCTGTTTTGTGCAGGTCGGTCTTTAGTGCCTTGGTTAGCCACCTCTGCCTGTTTCCCCTTTGCTTTCCTTTCCCCTTTGTTTGTACTTTCCTGTCTGCAGGTTACCGTTTCCTGCCTCCTGCCACTTTTTTTTTTGGCTCCGTTTCCAATTTTGCAGGAGCTGACAAACTTGTCAATCTTCTCTTGGGCTCCTCCTCCTCCACCACCCCATAGGGGAAGCTGACCTTCCTCCTTGGCAGTGTGGCAGCACCCAGCTGCTCCGATACACCTAAACTTGTTTCTATCTGATGGAAGAATTTTGTATTCCAGTTCCTGGGCTAGAGAAAACACCAACGATGGCTACCGGGAGTGCTCCCTCGGAGATTATAGAAAGAGAAAGGAAAAAGTTACTGGAACTCCTCCAGCAAGATCTTGATTCTGTCTTAGATTCACTAACCTCTCGGAGGCTGATTTCTGAGGATGAATATGAGACGCTGGAAGACATGACAGATCCCCTGAAGAAAAGTCGAAAGTTGTTAATTTTGGTACAGAAAAAGGGAGAAGTCAGTTGTCAGCATTTTCTCAAATGTTTATTTAGCACTTTTCCAGTGTCGGCGACAACGTGGGGCTTAAGGCATGGTAAGTTGAATTTCTACGCCTTTCAAGGGGTGAAAGGGACGAGGCAGATTTCCTGAAGAAAGAAAACGATCACTTCTTATTTTCATTTGTCTTTTTCCCAGAGCTAATTTTTCCCTGAAATATGATAAAGGGGAAGTGACCGGGATTTTAAAAGCAGGGAACAATGTATCTATCTCACTTTAGGGAATGATAGTTTTTTGTTTAAACGGCCACCAACACTTGCGGTTGTTTCGGTGCTAGTGTGGACTGCTCATTATTGAGACACATGTCCTGGAATGCTCACAGCCGGGCAGGGACTGCCGTGCACGATGACGCACCAGGGATTTCTTTACGAAGTAGGTGGATTTGCAAATATGAACAGTCCCCAAACCTCAAGCTGCATTGATGACGCACCAGGGATTTCTTTACCAAGTAGGTGGATTCGCAAATATGAACAGTCCCCAAACCTCAAGCTGCATCTTTCACTTAGAAGAACAGACATTTGGGAAGTACAGGGAAAATAATGCATACACAGGGTGGATTGCTCACTTCAATTTTTTCCTGTGATAAGAATGCCAGCAGAACCCTAGTTTTCTGAAGCCATTCTAAGGCTAATTTTTCAATGTTCAAAGATAGACAGTGGCAGATGAGGGAGCGATTCTTCCAGAAGGGATTGTTCAGCAGTTCTGTAGACTACCTACCACCAGGGGCAAGTGTAGCTTCTTCTGTGGGAATCTAAGGAATGAGTTAAAGAAGATAGAGAGGTGGAGTGACAGATCAAAAGGTTACTGTTAATGGTCCCTAATGTAGAACAAGACCTGTCTGCTTAGAGAAATAGGTCTTATTATTTCTAGGATTTACTATTTTAAATTAGAGCTATTTGCTTGCTGATTAGAAGTTATTAGGATCGGACTTTATTAGCAATGACCCTAGGAATTCTGAGCTGGTTTTGGGTCACAGTAAATCCGGGAGTAAATGCTGTTCATAAGATTTAATTTTGTTTCACTCATATGACATTTGTCTTTGCTATGAAAGACTTGGAATTTTGAGCACGGCGGGAATGTGGTTTATTTTTCCCCCCAGTGGGAAAAGAAGGTTCCGACAGTTGACTTACTGCCACTTATGTTGGAGACGGTAGGTATTTCCACCTTCCAATGAATTAAAGAAGAGAGAAAACGCTTGGAAACTCAAGTAAACATAAAATTTCTTTTTTGTTAATTTGAAAAACAAAATAAAAACCCCAAAACTGTCTTGTTCTTTTTCAGAATTTTTAACACCTGCAAACATAGAACCTCTTCCATCTATGGGTCCGAGCAAGAATGCAGAAGAGCCGTTTTCCCCGGGAGAGAAACAGCCTGAGAATTCTGAGCCCACAGTGCCCTTCACAGAGAAAGAACACCTGGATCTGGAGACCTCTGAGACATTCATGGACAAGCAAACCAGTTCTGGGGAAACGGCTTGGCCCTCATCAAGGGCAGGTGCGAAGGACTGCCACACACCCGCAGTCCCACTGCCGCACTCAGCAGAGGATGTTGAATATGAAGTTTCAGAAGCTGTTTATTATTTACAGGATGGACAGAGATACGATGAGATTGATGATTCTTTATACTTAGGAAAGGAGGACTATCTGGAATCACTTATGTACTCTGAAGACGCAGAAAGCGCTGTGGAAGATGAGGACCTTAGTGACCCAGAGCACCTGGTCTGTGACGGCGAAGAGGAGCCTGCGTATTCAGAAACCACAGAGTTCTCCGGTGAAGAACAGAGTCATGGGGAATCCGAAAAGGGCCTGCCATTTGAGGAGGAGGAGGAGAGGATGGAAGGTATGGGAATGATAGGGGACCATTAGGAGAGGGAGGGAGGAAGGGCCCCAGATGCCAGCGTCTCAGAAGTTCCTTGTACCCTGTAAGTAGACTGTCCTCAGAGGTGGGTGCTGCTGGGGAGGAGACCCAGAACGCTGCACAGGATAAGGAACAGTAAATATTGAGCGCAGCTGATAGGTTGCTGAAATCACCCCCATGACACATATAAAAACTTGCTAGCCACTTATTTTGGGCATTACCTTCTAGTCCTTAAATTAAGTTTCTTTAGTTGTTTGAGTGCCTTTGTAACCAAGGGAATACGGTGATCACAGGCCTAACCGTTGAAATGAAAGCAGGAGAGGAGTTTATGGTGAGTGGAGAAAATTCCAAAATACCCTCGTTTGGCTCTGTCCAGTCTGCCATATATTGCCATGTTCATGAAGAAAATTTTATCAGGCTCTTCAGTTAGAGTAGTTTTTCCTTTTAAAAATGTATTGATTTATTTTTAGTGAATTTATTGGAGTGACATTGGTTAATAAAATTATATAGGTTTCCGGGGGTACAATTCTGTAACACATCATCTGTATATTGCACTGTGTGCCCACCACCCCGAGTCAAAGTTGCCTTCCATCACCATTTATCCCCCTTCACCATCTTCTACCTCCAACACTTCCCCTTTCCTTCTGGCAATGACCGCACTGTTGTCTGTCTCCGAGGTTAGTTTTAGTTTTTGTTTTTGCCTAACCCCTTCGCCTTTTTTCACCCTGCTCCCTACCCCATTCCCTCTAACGGCTGTCAGTGAAGGTCTTCGAATTTGAAAGTGACATGCATGGAATTATCTTCTTTCCTACAGAAAGAAAAAGGGCGTTTCAAGACGTCCTGTCGTGTTTGAACATGGACAGGAGCAGAAAGCTTCGGCCCGATGCTGTGAGACAATTCTCCTTAGGTCGAGGGTGTAAGTGGACCCCCGAGACGCCGGCCGACTTGGCCTGGAATTTCCTGATGAAAGTTCAAGCCCTGGATGTGACGGCTCGGGAGTCAGTCCTCAGACACGACGCTCCGCGCGAGGACAGCGGAGGGGAACAGCCACCCGGAGTGGAGAACACGGCAATCGGAGGCGTCCGCGCGGTCAGCCCCCTGGACGTGCTCTGCGCCTTGGTGCTGTGCTCAGACAGCTCCCTGCGCCGCCAGGTCCTGGCGAGCAAGTACCGATGCCAGTTCGCTCTTCCTCTGCTGCTGCCGGATGCAGAGAACAACAGGAGCGTTTTAATGCTGGGAGCCATGCGGGACGTTGTGAAGGAGCAGCCTGCGCGCGCTTTAGGGGGCCCTGCCGGGGAAACAGAAAACTTTCTGACGCGCATGAAGATGCCCGTCATCTCCTTCGTGCGTCTCGGAGACTGTAGCATCTCCAAGTCCAGAATCCTCAACAAGCTGCTCAGCCCTGCCCACCTGAAATCACGCGAAGTCTTCCTCCACCGCGACCCCGCGTGGCCGGGGCCCCCGCGGCAGATCTCTGATGGCCTGGTGGAGATAGCCTGGAGTTTTCCCGATCGCGACAGTCTAGAGGGGAACGCTCACTTTTTCCAAGAGCCCGTTGCCGTGGCCAACCTTCATGGAGATGTGGAAAGGTTTTGGATGCAATTTGGGTTCTTGATGGAAGTTTCCTCAGCTGTGTTTTTTTTCACTGACTGCCTAGGTGAAAAGGAATGGGACCTGCTCATGTTTTTAGGAGAAGCTGCCATTGAGAGATGCTATTTTGTCCTCAGTCCCCAAGCCAGGGAAAGTGAGGAGGCCCAGATTTTCCAGACAATTCTGAAGTTGAGGCCATCACAGCTCCTGTTTTGGGAGGAGGAAGAAGCTGGGGAGTCAGGGGGGAACATAAAGAGCCTCCAAGCTGCCCTCCGAGAAGTGATGTCCTCTTCCCTCCAACACGTGTCTGTGGAGGACATGGGCTCCCTGGCCAGGGAGCTGGGGATCCAGGTAGACCAAGACTTGGAGAACGTTGAAGGAATTCAAGTTCTTCCCAGTGAAAATGGGGCTGGAACCACTGAAGGTGAAGGACCACAAAGGCACAGGCAGCCAGAAAGCTCATCCAAAAGCAGAGCTGAGCTGCCAGTGAAAGCGCTCGGAGCTGGAGGGAAGGTCAGCCCGGTCCCTCAGAATGTCCACCCCAGCCCAGGAGTCAGGCCTCACCCACAGAACTCCGGCTTTTTCCCGATCATGACTGGGGGACGCTTCAACTGTGTTCCTTTGAGAGCCCCCTGGGTTATGGGCTCCCACTTTGGGTCAGGGCAGAAATCTAAGTGGTTCCATCCTTCACCCTTTCAGAATTCACGGGTCCATAGTCAAGGTAGAAGTTTCGGGGTCCAGCACTTCCAACCCCTGAGATTTTGTTCAGGTGAAAGGTTTATGAAATTCTCGAGACCTCCTCGTGGACATCACATGTATGGAGCATTTGGGAGACCGCTAAGACCTGTTAGTCGGCATGTGCAGGCCTGGCCTCGAAGACCACAGACCATGGGAGCCTGTGAAAGGCCTGCCGTAATGGCCTCCCAGATACGTCACGCGCATCCCCTGGGTTCACGGGCAGCACAGCCAACTGAGGCCACTGGAATACTCATGAGAACAACATCTCATACTGTGAATCCTCCCTCTCAAGCCTGTCAACCTGCTGGAGTCATACAAAGACCCATAGGACCCACCTTCCAGCAAGGATTCAAACCAAAGACCCAAGTGGGGCCTTTGAATCCAGCTGTCCAAATAGGATCCCTTCCCATATCCAACAACAAATTTGTACCCAGCTCTCCATTCAGTCA
>PVKU01013661.1:0-27429 GCA_004027475.1 Anoura caudifer
TGCAGAATGTATAGAAAGAAGGAGCTTGCTAACTAGTACCAAGAGCCAGAGCAAGGCACAGAAGTCCAGGTGGAAAGAGTTCTGAGCCACAGCACACAGGAGTCAGAACAGAGGCCAGGTGGGATGAGACCGCAAGTAAAGTTCAGCAGGAACCAGATATCCCTTCCCTAATCTTCTCATATGATGTAAGATACCTCAGTGCTTGGAAACCATTGAGAGCAAAAGGGAGAGGAGATGTGCAGAAGGCATCGTGGGGAGTGTGGGGAGAAACCTGCACATCACTCCAGAGAGACTGACATATCTGTAATCGGCAGGATGAAGTGCTTTCAGCTGTCAATCAGAATGAGGATTCAAGAAGAGAAGATGGGCTCGATCACAAAAGTAGAGCAAGATAACCTGAGTAGTTATTTATCTTTCAATTTTACTATTTAAATGTTAACCTTTACCAGAAATTAGTAAAACTATGTTCTCACTCTAACCTCATCATGAAGTGAATAATTTCCTTATATTATCTAATGTAGGGAGGGAGGGTAGTTCTTAAATTTCTTGAACAGTAAAATGAAGGGATGGATCACACTGAGGCACTTCTTCATTCTAAAGTTATACAATTTTAAAAAAATTTATTTGCTTTTTGCAGGAGGAATTGGTTAATAAAATCATACAGGCTTCAAGAGTACAATTCTGTAACACATAATCTTTATAATGCAATGTGTGTTCACCACTCAAGTCAAATCTCCTCCATCACCCTATATTTGACCCCCTTTTGGTTGCAACTGCAAAAGGAATTGTTTTCATTTCTTTTTCTGAATTTCATTGTTAGTATATAGGAATGCAGTGGATTTTTATACACTGATTTTGTGTCCTGCAACTTTACTGTTTGTTTATTGTTTCTAATAGTGTTCTGGAGGAGTCTTCAGGGTTTTCTATATACAGAATCACGTCACCTGCAAAAAGTAACACTTGTACTTCTTTCTTCCAAATAATTTGGATGCTTTTTATTGCTTTCTCTTGTCTGATTGCTCTGGCTAGGACTTCCAAAACTATTGAAGAGTGGTGAGAGTGGGCATCCTTGTCTTGTTCCTGATTTTTCAGGGAAAGCTTTCAGTGTTTCACTATCGAGTATGATATTGGCTGAGGGTTTGTCACATATGGCCTTTATTATGTTGAGGTACTTCTATACTCATTTTATTGAGTATTTTAATCAAAAGTAGATGTTGTCACTTATCAAATGCTTTTTATGCATCTATTGGTAAAATCATATGATCTTTATCCTTTGTTTTGTTAGTGTGGTATATTACATTGATTGATTTGCATATATTGCACAATTCCTGCACCCCTGGAATACACCCCACTTGGTCGTATTGTATTATTTTTTTTAATGTATTGTTGTATTTGATTTGCTAGTATTTTGTTTAGGATTTTTGATTCTGTATTCATCGGAGACATTGGTCTGTAGTTGTTTTTAGTGTTATCCTTGCCAAGTTTTGGTATCAGTGTTATGCTAGCCTCATAAAATGACCCCCTTTATTCATTGCTACCTCCTTCTACTCCCTTTCTCTCTGGTAAACTCCATAATGTGTCAGTGTCTAAGTTTTTTTGTTTGTTTGTCTTGTCCATTTGTTACTTTCACTTTTATATCTCATATGAGTAAAATCATATGCTCCTTGACTTTTTCCATCTGATTTATTTTGCTGAGCATGATATTCTCAAGAAGTGTTTTTTTAATCCTCACATTATATAACTTTTTCCAATTTCATCCTTAATGTTATATCTTTTCATGTTTCTGTTAATTGTATATTTCTAAAATTTGAGAATAATTCAAATTGAAGATTAAGACCCACTTATTTAAATGGAACCAAAAATCAGTTAACTATTATTTTCTCAATCATTTTCTCAAACATTTGCTTCTATCATTTGGTGACAGTTTTATCTAGATACAGAAGGAAGAAATTTCCCTGTGAACTACAGGGACTATGGAACTTCCTAGCCATACTTCATAGAAGGTACACATAACTATTTGACATAAAGTTAATGAGTAAATACATGAACTTAGACTGACTCAGCCATAAGCTGAAGGGCATTTTATTCAGCGCTACATATCAGGTGTCCTAAACTGGGTGGATTGGCCAAAGGTGTGTCACTCAGTGTCCGTGGCACACATGAAGCTATAGGAAAGAAATAATTGAGATCAGAAATGGAAATAGTGATGGAGGAGGTAGTGGTTTAAAATTCTCAGATAACATTGAATTTGTTTAGCACCTCAAAGGAAATTATGCACATTAAAAGTAACACAGGAAAACCACTAGACCCTCAAAGCAAATATTACAAATCACAATACTTGTAGTAATTCTCCTCAGTTTTAAGCAAAATGCAAGTATTCCAGACTTGTAGATACTATTGCATAAAAATGTACTAGGTTTCTATAAAGAGATCTACATTTCACTTTTTCTAAAGAAGATAGCCCTACAATCTCAATTTTATACTACAGAAAGCTAAAGGCTCACTCAACTGGGATTTGAGCCCAAGTTTGCCTCCAAAAAATATGTTCTATAGGTTATGGTGCCTTCAAAACTGTAAAGGATTTTACTATTATAAAGCACTTATCATTTTTTAAACTCTTTAAAAAAATTTTATTGATTTTAGAGAAAAGGGACAGAGGAAGGGAAGCGGGGGGAGAGAGAGAGAGAGAGATCAATTTGTTGTTCCACCTATCCATGCATTCATCGGTAGATTCTTGTATGTGCCCTGACCCACAACCTGAGATAGAACCCACAACCTTAGTGTATCAGGATGATGCTCCAACCAGCAGAACTACCTGATCAGGGCTAAAACTCTTATCTTAACCTGCAAGCCATTAAACATATATCTAGCAACCAACTATGTTCTAGTGAAATATTAATCATAAAAGAGATAAACACACACAAAAATATACTTACTCATTCCTGAGCATTCTCTATCACCATCCCATACATTAGAAACAGCATGTCCCGTCAACAGGAGGTTAATCAAACTTTGGCTATTAATAAAAATTTAAAAGTAATTAAAATATGAATAAACTTATTTTCAAATAAAAAATTATTCCTATGATAAGGCACAAAGCAATGACTCTTTACGTTGTTTAAGAAACAAAGTTTAAAAAAACTACATTTTTCATTTTGTGCATTCAACAACATTGTTTACTGTATCACTACATGAATCACCCCAACGGTGCCTGTTGTTCTATATGTTCACATAAATTTAACAACTTTATCCAACATACCACATTTAAATGAATAAAAAAAGACTAATAATTTGCTTAATATTTATAATCATCTTTTAAAATACATATATAAATATTATTTTGTGTTTGATGGAACATATGTGACCTCTGAGGCAGAAAGTTCTAAAGAGAAGTATTTAATTTTTTTAAAGTGAGTTATCACTGTTTTTATCAATTTTAATTGAAATAGCTAAAAAAATACTTGAGAGAGAAGGTAGTTTCATACAGAAAAATAAGAAACAAAACTTTTCACCCAAACAGGAAAGCATTTATAAATAGCTAAGGATATACTTATTTCTAGTCAAAATGAATAAATTTCATTTATTAAAGTTTCATTAATGGAACATCAAGTACAAGTTGTTACAATACTCCCATGCCATCTTGAAACAAAATATCTACTACAACAAATGCACCAGATAGATAAACCTAAAGTGGAAATTAACATTTCATACATAAGGTAAGCACAAGACCGCTCAAATTCATACACTTAATGCTGTCAAAACTGACAAACAAAATTTTCTGACTGTGTAGTACTTTATTCTAAGTCAAGTTCTTAAAAATTAAAGTTCATTTGAGGAAATAATAAATTTCAGCCAATTACCTGCCATGTCCATACACAGGATCTATCAAAGGTTCAGTTGAATCTTCAATTTCATTTTTTATGTTTTCAATGCCCTAAAAAACCCAAATATTCTTTGCTTATTTCAAAAAACTAGAAATGAAAATCATAGTAGTTTAAACATTAAACAGGTCATACTACAGATTAATAAAACACAATTATTTAACTAATTTTTCTCCCAAAGAATTAACCAGATTTGAATTAGGGGTGGATATGAGATGGCAATGGAAGTTTCCCCAAGAATATCTTTTTATTTTCTTTCATGGGCTCTATACAAATAATACAGGTAATAGATCTAATTTTGATTAATAGGTAGAGAGAGAGAGAATGTTTAAGTTTCAAGAGGAGGAAGGAGAAAATTATTTAATCCAAAGTTAGTATTCATTTAACTTTAGGCTAAATTAAATTCAAAACTAATATACCTGATAAGGTATCTGATATATTTTCCTAGGTCATTTAAAAGCATTTTGGTCCTAAATACGTACACACAAGTGTTGATAGAGATAACAAATTTAAACCCAAAAGGTATAACTAATACGTAAGAAAATGGAAGGTTTGCTTCCATTCCAAGAAAATGGGGAGCAAACCTTCCATTTTCTTGGATATTCTCACAAATACTGGTAATTTAAATGTGTACTGACAAAAATATAAATTAAGAGGGCCAGGAAGCTTCTTATTTTCATGAAAACAATTTTCTGATATTTTTTAATCCCCAAAAGGACATCCAAATCCCAAAAGGTCTACTACAAGAAGGCCTGGGCATCTTCACTTGATCAGCTCCAAAACAACAAAGATAGTCTGCCATTCGTTGTGCTACTCATTTAACTTCAACCAGTGGTTCTATCAGATTACAGGCTACTTCTAAGGATTAAAGAAACAATTAACCAGTAATCAAAATATTTAATGATTATGTAAGCACAAGTAGGAGGACAAAACAAGTATGAGACCCTGCACCTGCCTTCCTTGTAAACAACACTACAAAGCAGGCTCTGATAAAGCCAAAATGAACAACGGGAACAAGTGACATAATCATCGGGGAGGGAAGGGCCATCATTTCAAAGACAGGCTCAAGGAAGAACAACTAACATGATGGTTTACTGGCTGTAAAGGACAAGAGACAGAGGAGGTATCATGAGTCTTTAGCATAAAAAAACTGCCAAATAATGAATAGTTAAGAAGAAGACATAAGAAGCCAGTTATCTTAGTTAGACACCACTGTCATTCACAGCTTCTAACCAACTACAAAATGCTTTTGGTTCTTTCCCTTAAACATCCTTCTAAGTAAGGAACCTACAGTAGTACTTCCTGAACCATACAGTAGTACGGAACCAGTTAAGGTTCCCCAAACAGGCGTTACACCCCCAACTGACTGTACCTTTATACTTGCTATTCCCTGAGCTCTTTCACCTAGAAAACTGCCTCATCTATATAAGGTCTGTTTTGACTCCACCAAATAATCTTAGGCATACCTTTACTATTTTCCCTTCATGCTTTGTCCATGCAACACACACACACACAGACACACACACACACACACACACACTGATATAATGGAAGTAGTTAATGTGTCAACTGTTGTTTACAACACCAAAGAGGAATCATTAAACACAAGTGTATCCCACGTCATAAGTCCAGCACTTAATAGAGAGATACTCAGTAAACATTTGTCCAATGAAAGAAGTTTCATTGTAGACCTGGTGAATCTAGCAGGATAACAGACTAACAGGCTACTACAGATATGAGACTGGGGCTGTACACACTGGATTTAAACACAGAAAGGTAAGCTGAGAGGATAAAGTACCCATTAAAGAAGCAGAGTACAGAACCTAGGGACTAAAATTTTTGAAATATGAAAGCTTAGTAGAGAAGAGAAAGAACCAGAAGATAACAGGTAAAGGAGGAAAGAAATATATAAACAAAAAAGTAATTATAGGACATCACAGAAACAGAACACTGTACAATGATTTATTAGCTAAGTTAAGAAAGGGAGTAGAGGTTAGAAAGAGCTTCCAGCAGGGGTTAAGGTGTCAATTGCCAGACATTCCTAACAACAAAGAAACTAAAATTCAGAACTAAGAACTCAGAAACCAAGAACTGAATACATTTCATGATTAGTACATTATTGATAACATTTGCCATTACTGATAAGCAGAAGACCATGAGTGAAAGTAAGTTTCAAAGTGGTTAACAAGTGAGTGATGAGGAAAGAGAATTCTTATCAGCATAAGAGTTTTTTTAATTTATTTTTAGACAGAAGGGGAGGGAGGGAGGGAGGAAGAGAGGGAGAGAAACATCAATGTGTGGTTGCCTCTCACACATCCCCTGTTGAGGACCTGACCCGCAACCCAGGCATGTGCCCTGACTAGGAATCAAACCAGCAACTCTTTGGTTTGCAGGTCAGCGCTCAATCCACTGAGCCACACCAGCCAGGGACTGCATAAGAGATTTTTATTCTGAGATTTAGAAACAGAACCAAGAATAATTTTCCCATAGGAGGAAAAGATATACTAAAGCCAAACTAATAAAAGCCACAGAAGCATCTTCTTAAACAAACCTTTGTCAGTAACACGGAATACAGAAAAAGCAATACTCCAAATTTGTTTCCCCACATTGAGTACTGGTCGAAGACAGCATCTTTTAATTCGGATAAACTTCTGAATGATCTTTTTCTGGAGGGTGAAAAGAATTAAGTATTAGTACTATCCTGAGGCATACAACATCCATAAATGGGAAAATGCTTAAACTGTCTTAGACATCAAAATGTATACATACAAGTAAGAGATTTTTGCAACTGTCTCAAATTTTCAAATACAAGTTTAGCCATTAAAAGCAAAAGCTATTGCTGACAACTGTCCCCATATATAACAACACATCTCATTCAGGTAGAATGGCTACTTGGTAGGGAATCTCTTCATCTCTTAGGTGAACTGTCTGGCATCAATAAATTCTTCAATAATTATACTGGTATTTAAGGAATAAAGTTGCCCTCTTCTGAGATGAGCTTAAGAACAAACAAAACTTGACTTTTGTACCTTTGTGACTTCTTTTAAAAGAAATTGAAGTTATACTTCAAATCAAATGCCACTATACTGCTATCACTATAGCTATCCTTACTGTCTATTGTGTTATAAAATGTTTAAAAGCTCTAATGAAAACATGGCACTTTCAATGAAAATTATACAAAGCATATTTTGGCAAATGATAAATAATAATTCAAATATTTATTCTACTAGAAACTTTTACACTCAGGACAGAGAAACATTAGGCTAAAATTATTTTTTTATTGTAATGATGAAAAAGCTTTTAATGTTATAAAAAGTGTATTTTGATAGTTAATTTAGGAATCCAAATAATTTAAGTACACATTTACAAATTATTTTTTTAAATCTGAACACAAATTAATCCTCAGGCATATAAATCTAAATACCTTTCCCCAGTATGAACAGACTTAAAATGGCAATGTGTCCACAAGGTAAGTATTTTAAATGTTCCAATGTTACTTACTGAATTAATGCATGAAATCGCTCAAAGCCAAGCTCTTCGACAGCCAAGGCAGCTATACATAAAAGACACTTTTCAGCACTACACATGGCAAATAAATGACACAAGATACACACAGCAGGCTGTAAATATTTCAAGCAATCAAAATTTTCTCTCTTTCCTTACTCCCTTAAAATCCTCAGTTTGTTTTCAACTTCATTATAATATAAATTTATATTTCAACATCTTAGTTACCATGATTATAAATAAATGGATATAATTATAAGAGTGTAGAAGGATGGTTAAATAATAAACACTTCTTCTCAATTCAGTTATGCTAGGAAAGTATATAAAATAAGAAATTATTGGCAATCGTAGTGCCACATCATTGTAATGTGTCCTGCACTTTTAAATAATTTTTCGATCCACAGATACAAGTAAAATCACAAAACTAATCTTCCTTTATATAATATAAAATCTTTTGGTTTAATGCTTTATTATTAAAGAAATATGTAAAAAAAAAAAGGCATAGCACTCTGAAACTATACAGGTTCAACGACAGCTTTAAGTTTGTTTCCTCATTAATTTGTACAATTGTTGAGAAGTTTTCAATAGTTTATTTAGATTATGTGTATTAATGCAGAACAATTATAAATTTTAAAAAATCAAATAAAAGTAAATCAAAGAAAGCACTTAAATCAAAGGTAATCTTTAGCACCTTCCAAGTGCCAGGCCCCTCTCCTCACTCCATCCACATCACCGCCCTGGCGGTCCTCACTTCCCAGAGGCGGCAGAGGGGGCTCAGAGGAGAACCCTCCCGAGTGCCCGCAGCAGTCAACAGCAGAGCTGAGACTGCAACCCAGAGTGTCTCGGCTCCCCACAGATAAAGTCGAATCTAAATGCCAACTCTAGTTTATCAAAATGAACAATTTCTTCTGCGTATATATATTTATGAAGCAGAGCTTAGTACTTAATTCTCACTATGGAAATTGATTAAGTAAGAATTCAAAATTTAAAAATTTTGATTTACAATGTAAAAGGTCACAATATGCTAGGCTTTCAAAGTCTAGTTTTAATTTGCAAATGCTTCATATTACTTTTTAAAATCTTTAAATTTCCAATGGCTTAAATAATCTTTTCAATTGTGTGGGAAACAAACTGAAATTGAACCTGAGTATTCACTACTGCAAACAAGTGTGCGTCACCAGAAGCCAAAACTCTACACACCACACACAAGCCAGTGAAATAAATGTTTGCACAGAATGTAATATTGATAATGGGGAAAACACTTCACATTTAAAATTTCAGAAAAAAATTAAAATTCTATCTAACCTTTTCCAAACTGTACTACTCTTTCTGTGCCTGATTATCTAAATAATTTTACTGGGCATACACTACAGAAGTTGACATAAAGATAGTAATTCTAGAGAAAGAAGGCAAGCAAAATAAAAAGCTTAGCAGGCAGGATGGTGAAAAAGTATAAAACACAAGAAAAAGAACATAGCTGGGAATAAAGGAAAGAATAGGTAAAGTAGATTGTTACAAGGAATAAAATTTTAATGTAAGTTCATTACATTTGTCAACATCTAAGGGAAAATTTTCAAATTTTAAGTTAACAAACTTTTTCAAACTTACATGATTATAAAAATAAACAAATTTTAAATCTGATTTTATTCATGTCCACTATTAGAATGAGGCAAACAAATTAAATTGAAACATTACTAAAATATGTTTTTCAAAGGGGAATTCACTATAGTAAGCCCACCTAAATTAGTTATTGAAGTCCCTACATTAACATATTGTGAGGCCATTTAACATATCACTATGGAATGTACAGCATAATCCATAGTAAGCACACAGTATATACTAAGATACCAATAAAAAAATGTTACAAAAAAAAATCTTACTATTTTCTTACATTTCAATATAGAATCTGGCTTTAAGCACCTAATCTTTAAAAGAACTTTGAATTAGTTCAACCACTCCTGTCAAAATTTTGATAACCTTAATGAAACTTTTAAACATGCTTACATGCAACCCACTAAAACTGGAAAATATTTAAAACCAATCTTAATGACATTTTTACTATCATCCCTGTGCATATATTCCGCTCATTTCCTTCAACTGTATTATCAACTCTAAAAATATGTTAATTTTTTTTTTGAAAGTTTATGTTGAAAGGCCTGTGAAAGCAACACCACTGAAGAGTTAGTTTTAAAAATTCTTCCTGCGCACCCACAGTCATGAGAATGAGCTGCTGTGCCTGCAGCGATACAGAGCGCAAACACTGACGTCACAGACACACTCCAGCTCCAGGGGGCAACAGTGCGTCGCAGACAGTCAGTCCTACAGGGAGAGCAAGCTATATATCACAAACGATCAAAGTTGCTTTCTGGAAGTCCGCTAACTTCTTTAACAACAACTGCCATAGATGATAGTTAATAGAAAGCATTACGGGTAGAATAAGTCATGTATTCAATATAAGCACTTGGAAATACCAATTATTAAAAGCCATCTACAAGCAAGATAGTTCCTGAAAAGAAAAACAGAACAGCAACTGTTTTTATCCAGCTTCTGTACCACTAGTTCATTCTGGCAGTTTTTAGGCCAGTTACATAAGAATTTTCAAAGGCTAAAGACCACAGGATATATGATTTTTATAAGAAAAGCAGTTATTTTCTTTTAAAGAGAAACCTTCAAAGTCTGAAAACTTAAATAAATGCAAAATTAAAACTCATAATTAAAATTACTTTAAAATAATTCATATACAGTAACAAAGTCCAAAAAGTTCAGGAGGAGAGAAAACATGTAGTAAAAAAAATAGTCCCCATCTTTGCTCTATGAAGCAACTAAAAATATTTTAAGAAATTTACTAATGTCAAAAAAATTCTTTTTTCCCAATACCAAAGTAAACGATTAAGGCATTTGAAATTAAAGTATATAGAAATACGTTCTTTAAACTTTCTAAATGAGAGTTCTAAAGCTCACAAGAGAATGTCATCAAGCAGGTTAACTAGAACATTTTTTTAAGTTTAAGAGATACATTTCCTTTTTTCCCAAAAATGAAAGCAAAAATAAATAAATGCAATATCCTCTAGTAATCAGAATCATCAAAAGGGAAATGAAAAATACTAAGGCTCATGAATTAAGCTTAGGCTAATTAGATATGTTATGAAAATTTTAATCCTTACTTCTTTAAAATTTTCAATAGTTTGATTAAAACAAAGGTATAAGAAATTACTTTAGGAAAAAAAATGTATCTTACAAGAAGAATGTTCCACTTGGCAACTGGACTCTGCAGGACTCCCAGAAAGACTAGCAGTGTCCTCAGTTGTCTTTCCTTTTAACCATGAAACCAAGCAGTATGATCCAGAGTTGTCACAACAGGCACTTTCTAAAATATCACATAAGGTGTGACAAAGGAGTTCCTTCCGCTCTTCCTCTAAAATGACCAAAGTATAAGTTATAATGGTTTTGTTTGGAAAAAAAATAATAATCTAGGCATGAATACAAATCCTAAGAATGTGTTAATTTAATGATGAAAGTCAAGCATTTTAAGTGAGGGAAAAATCCACAACTGATCTTAAACTACATTTTAGGAAATAATGTACACGAGGGTTACAATGTCACCATTACTAAATAATTCCATTAATGAGAAAAAGAATCCTAAAAAATGCAGAATTAAACATTAGGAGAAAAAAAAAGTTACCTGATACTGATCGCCTCTTTCTTAGCTGCAACTGAAGCATTTAAGCCATGTGGTTGCCTTTATTGTAGAAGCAGGCACTATGTAAGGGCCTGTTGAGAGACCTCTGTATTTCCCCCATTTCTGAATTAGTCTAATGTCTTTGATCTCTCTGTCCCACAGGGTAAGAAGAGTGAGATAACATACCCTCAGCACATACAATAATACCACCATCCATTACATTAGCAGGGGCCGCTGTCGTTACAACTTGTGACACAGACGCTACTGGCCCTGTATTGCTATAATTTGATCTATAGATTTTTATTTTAAAAGCATAAATGCTCAATTTCTTTATGAACCTTAGCCACCTTCCTCTTTTCAGGGAGTATTACTCTCTGAAAGCAGTACTGCTTTCTGAAACTTTCAAAGGGGTAAGATGTACACGCATCCTATGTTTATGCTATAGACGGTGGTTTCCACCTCTCCTAACAGATTTAATGGTCTCGAAAGGCAGAAACTGTGCTGTTCACTTTATAACCTTCACAGCACTTATGACAATGCAACATAAATTTTTTATCAATGTGAATATATTTCTGTGCAAGATTCTATTATTAAAAATTCATGTTATTGGCATCGCTTGAATAGTCTCTACTAAAATTTATTTTGCATTCCCACTATTAATGAATAAAAAATGCAAGGCAATAACATTTTAACTCTTGAATTCCAGATCACTAGTAGATTCTATGTGTGTGGTTTGGAAGCTTTTTTGCCCTAATATACTAACTGGGATTATAATATATCCTACCTCCTTCTAGAAGTTATTGTGAGGTCCACATGAAATTGTGTAAGTGAAGTAAAAATCTTTGTAAACTCTCAAGTGGAATGCAAATTTTTAAATTATCAGGTAGTACCATACAGTTCTCTGACTTAATTATATTGCAAAAGCTATGACAACTCTATTTGCAATTTAGTTCAGATTTGCAATATTATTTGCATTGTGTAAGACATTATACTAAAAGATGCAGAAATACAAAAATAACTCCGAGTTCTTGCTCAAAGCTAAATAAGACAAAACAAACATACATAAATGACTATTCTTTATGGTATGTTTTAATTTAACAGTTTAGGGAAATGTACACTGTTTTAGCAAGAGGCCAAAGCTTTTTCCCTTACATTGTTATATTACCCTATCTTATACATCTTAGGAAACCAAATTTGGAAATTTATGTATTTTAAAATTTGGAGTCACTGTCCATGAATCTTTCTAAAATATGAAAAAAAATAAACCTCAGGAAAAAAATATCACATTAATAGTTTACATTTTAAGATAGATAATTTTAAATAAACTATTACCAATGAATTCTGCACAGGTCATCTGCAAAATAGAAGCTGAAGTAAAAGTTTATGAAAGACAGCTATCATACCTGGGCAATCCCTCCAAGAAGACTTCTCAGAAGAAAACAGGAGCTTCTTCAAAAGAAATGCCTTTATACAAGTAAAGCAATAATTATTAGCATACATTATAAACATAAATCACTTTTACTTCAAAATGGAAAAAAACTAATTTGTACCTCCTATGTAATCTTTTGAATAGGCCTACAAAAATTTAAAATGGCTCCCCTTCACATTCAATAGTAACTGGGCATAATTATCTATTCAGAATATACTATTACAAACTTAATTCTATATCCATAAAATTATTCTTCTTTCACAATACACAATTCCTGGTAAATAGAAAAATTGACTCAAAATAAGACACACAACTGGAAAATTGAAGAAACATATGTGAAGGCCCTACAGAATAGGAACAAGTCTACATTTCTCTTTGATTTCATGGAAGGAAAGAAATCTAAATACAAAATCTAAGCAGTTAGAGCTCTATTAGCTCTGATTTGTGATACAAGAATACCACTGTAAGATCATTATTATAAGAAGCTTCTAACTTCCTGGTTTAACTCCTTACAGATGTAAGCTTTAAAAGAAAAAACAAACTGATTTCTAACCTCTTCCTTATGAGCCAACTCCGCTACACTGGTGATTTCATGCAAAGCAGTTCAGTGTAATACAGTGTTTCCTTCTCAAACTACAGTTCTAGGGCTATCTGCAACCTAGTCTTATTTCAAATGCAGACTCTTATGTTCTGTCTATTGTCTCTGAATCTCGAGGGGGCAGATTCAAGAAAAAGAGGTTACTATGGTGATTCTTATTCGTATGTGTTTGAAAGCAGCAGCATACAGATAAGAGGACTGCTTTGAGTCAGACAGATGTAGGTTTAAATCCCACGTTCCACTGCTCTACTAGTTAAAAATAATAACACAAACTTCAAAAGGTTGCAGTGAGGATTATATGAGATAATCTATGTAATGCACTTAGCACAGTACCTGGCATCTAATAAGCAATTATTTCAAAGAATTTTAATAAAAAACTAAATATTACATATTCTCATGGAAATAAAATCTACAAACTCTACAATCAAGTGCTTCTGATTTTTACCCAAAATGACAATAACCATAAAATTAAGTAGTATAACTACATTATAAAATTTTGGAAAAGTGAGGTGGGACACCCATTATTTCACCACTAATACAACTAAGCATTTTGATATATTTATTTCTAGTCTTTCTTTCATAACTTTTGTAAATTTTATTACAAGTGAGAAGCATAATGGGTATGTGATTATTTTCCATTTTAATGTTTTCCCACAGAATTCATAATTATAATTCTTAATCACTAAATTTCTATCAAGCTATCAATATTTACTTAAACATTATTTCATGTTTAAACTACATTACTGTACATTAAGTTATTTGCAATTTTTTTACTATACTATACTATAAATATAAAAGTTACTTCTTGAATATAACATTTCCCATATTAAAGATTATTTCTTTAGGAAAGATCCACAGAAGTACATCTAATACAGATCAAAACACCTGCATTATCACAAGTATAATGTAAAATTCCTTTCCAAAAAATCAAAGTACAAATTTGTACTACATAGCGATACATGAGTATGTCAAAACTATCCTACTAGATGCACTGGCAATTATTTTTCCATAGTTAATAATACTCTAATAACTATGTGTGCTGTCAGTGGGTGTGAGATTTATCAGGATGATCACTTAGTAAGTTATTTAATGTCTAGTCACTGGGTTGTATACCTGAAACTGATATAATAACTTATGAAAACTGTAATTGAAAAATAAAAATGATTTTAAAACAAGATTAGAAAGAGTAAGCAGCAGAGTCTAGTTACAGTTTTATTTGTACTTTCTTGGATTCCTATTGAGTTTGCATATCTTGATTCTTTGGCTGCCCAGCACCATTCCAGCTGTTATGATTGCATGTGAATGCTCATTCCACTTTTGTGGTCTTAGTGTTTTATAATCAACTTGTATTAAGTTCTTTGTAAAAGAAAGACAATATCCATTTATTGTTCATATTCACTGAAAATATTTTTCTGCACTTGGAACGCATCCCTTCTCTTAGACAGTTGACAATACATTGTTTTTAGTTTTTCTGTAACTGAATATTATACCAAGAATATGTCTGGTATATGGTATTTGATGATCTAAATTCATTTTCCCCTCAAACTGCCAGCCAATCATATCGGTGACATTCAGTAAATTTCATTTTATTCCACCACTGATTTTTTTAATTTAATCTTTATTGTATTTTTTTCCATTACCATTTAGCACCACTCATATATATAGTTCCTTCTTTATCATAGCATCTGATAAATTCTTGGTAAACTGTTATATATAATGTGGCCTACCACTGTATTATCTAATGGTTCCAGAGTATGACTATTCTTCTAGCAACAGTTCCATGTTTTAATTTTTGTAATTTAAAAAGTTTTAAATTTTGAATTTTAATATATGGACTTGCTCCTTTCCCTTCATTACTCCTAATGATTTACTTTGACTTTTACTTGAAATTGTAATATAAACAAAATTGCTTTATGATTGAAAAGATTTATGTGACTATGAAACTAAATTACTACCTCAAAGATACATCAGGATCTTGACCACTACAATTATTCCTTGTTACACAGCACCCCCACCTGCAACAATAACTACCATTCTAGAATTTTATAAAATGCAAAACTCCTGTGGCATACCTTGCATTTAACTACATTCACAGACAGACCTGAGGTACAATTAATGGCCCAAGAGGGGCAGTGTTAATATAATCTAATTTGCAAATGAGAAGGGCAAGGAATACTCAGATTCAAATAATAACACTCCTACTAGCAAGCAAAATCTGCCTCAATTATTCAACAAAAGTAGCTCTAATAACTAATCTATAGTTACATTTTATTCTTTATATTCAGTAACTCCCAAGGAAAGTTCAAGCACTCATTTTTATAATTTTTTTAATCATTCCACTAATGCAAAAAAATACATATGTCAACTCTTTAAAGAAATAAAATGAGGAACTATAAAGAATGTATTTTGTAATCAGCTATGAAGGGAGATTTATTTCCTCCTTCAGAAAAATACATATTTAATTTAATTATGTAAGTGTATAAATATAAGCTTTGAGAGAGAAATTTACTTTGCAGCCAACAGTTCAGCAATTCATTCTTTATGTCCAATGAATAATAAATATAACGTTAAATATGTATTTTCAAAACTTGCTGATTAAAACAAACAATAAATTTAACTTCTTTTATAACAGTTCTGAAGTTACATTACTGTTCAGATATAAGTGTAATAGTAAACCGAAAATTCAATTTTTTGTTTTAACAATGTAACAGTTTAAAACAAATCAGCCTTTGAAATTCAAACAATGTAACACATTAAGATTCAAAATCAAATACATATATTCAGATTAACCCTATCTTTTATGGGGTTAATGAAATAAAGATAAAAATAATTTTTCACTTTGGAAATTCTGTTTGAAATCAGTTGCAACTGATTTTATTTTAAAGGCCAAAGCTGTAGACTAAAATAGCATAACCTGCCAACTTATTTTAAAAATTTATGAAGTTTTAGCCCATGAAAATATTAGCTCATATTCAACTTTTTACTAAAATCATTCTTATAGAGAGATCAAATGAAAATAGTACCATTGCTACAATTTATTTATCTATAGTATAAAATGCTAGTACTCAACAGGATCATTGTATTAGAAAGATGACATGATCATTAATTCCTCATTTCCTGAAAATCAGGGAACATTTATTTTGTTTTCTTGAAAATATAGTCAAAAGGCTATTGCTGTGTAACCTACTCACATTCTGAATTCACTTTACTTTCTTTATTGAATTTACTGGGGTGACACTGGTTAGTACAATTATATAGGTTTCAGGTGTACAATTGTATAATACATCATCTGCATATTGCATTGCGTATTTGCCACCGCAAGTCAAGTCTCCTTCCATCACCATCGATCCCTCTTATCCCTCTTTTGCCTCCCCCCAATCCCCTTCCCCTCTGGTAATCACCATACTGTTGTCTGTGTCTCTGCTGATTCACTTTTATTTTGGATATCTACAGCAATTTACATGAACAAAAATTAAGAGTTAACTGATCCAGCTTCATGATTACAGAGTATACATATTAGAAAACAAAAAATATAGCATGAAACATCTGAACATGTCCCACTAAGAAGTTGGTAAAGTAATCTGTTACCTGAACAGGTGCAATAACAGCACAGGGGCCACCTTCAAACTGTTCTAATGCAGATCCCTCTGATTCACTAAACACAAACCCTAAAAATGAAAGTAGCAAAGATTAAAAATGTAATTCAAACAGCAGCCAAAAGAATTTTTAATGTACTTTGCTTGGAGAAAGATCATTTATCATAGCAGCACAGTATCTTTCAGTCAGGAGCAGTGGTAACTTCTAGGGGAATCGAGAAACCCTTGAAAAAAGATATGGAACCTATTCTCACCCACAAAATGTACATAAACACATACATATGTACGTATGTACATAATAGTTTTTATCCAGTGACACCTCTAAGTGGACTAGGGGATAAAGTATGGAAAAGGACACCAAATCTGGGTTTTATATAGTTTAATTTACTTCAAGGAAGACTAGACAGTCTACTGAATTCAAACAAAAATTTTAGGACCCTTTCCGTATAGTAAATGTATTTTTTGCCCCAATCTTTGTCACATTCTATAAGTTAAAAATTAAATCATCATACATAACAGTGAATGTACTCACATTGGCTCTGTCTCAATTTTTCTATCCTCACCTAAGGATATTTTTTCATTGCTTCTAGACAGAGGGGAAGGGGTGAGGAGAGAGGAAAAGAGGGAGGGAGAAAGTGGGAGGGGGGGAAGCAGAGAGGGAGAAGGGTGAGAGAGGGGGAGGGGGAAGGAGAGAGGAAGAAGAGGGAGAAGGAGGAGAAGGAGGAGCAGGGGGAGAAGGGGGGAGAGGGGGAGAAGGAAACATCGATTGGCTGCCTTCTACTTGTCCCAGCCAGGGATCAAACCTGCAACCTGGGTATGTGCCCTGACCAGGAATCGAACTCACAACCTTTTAGTCTATTGGATAATGCTCCAACCAACTGAGCCACACTGGCCAGGGTAGCTCTTAATTTAAATATGACCAATACTGACTGAGAGCAGCTAGTAGAAGCTGTTGCAGAGAGCACTGGTACCTTGTAGCACATACAGAAGTGAGGAGAATTGAGTTACAGTATGATTTCTTGGCTTAGGAAATCATTCCTCCTCTCTCGGCCTCAGTGTATTTATCTTTAAAATGATCAATACAATTCCAACAGACTAGGAATATGTAAAGTTTCACTAAGAAATTATACTTGAGTCATTCACCTAACAAATATTTAATGAGCATCAAATACTATACTAAGCATCTAGGACATACACTTGAGTGACTGACTCCCTAGTATGGAGGAGCCAACAGTCCAGGTGAAAACAAACATACAAACAAACAATCACTAAAATAAAGAAATGAATGTTACAACAGAGGTAAGATGACAGTGTTGTGGATACAGAAAGGAATGACCCGCTCTGCCTGAGTCAAGTGATAACAGGTGAGTTTGAGGCTGATCTAGAATGGGAATTTGCCAGAGAAGCAAGAGTGGAAGGATGACTTTCAGGTAAAGAAAACATCTTTATTAAAGGAAAAGGGGTTAGTAACAACAGGGCAAGTATATGGAGGAAAATTTAATGTAGCTGAAAAGCAGTGTGAGGGTAGGATAGGCGAGATGTTACACAGGAGGAAGGGTCACTAACAAGAGGTTAACAATGGAAAAGGGCCATACCATAACAAGTACTAATTAAAGTAGTAATATGATCATACTTTTTTTCTTTTTTAAATGACCAGAATGGGGATGAGCCTGTTTCATCAGCCACACAACACGCACGCACGCACGCGCGCGCGCGCACACACCTAGCTTGAGATACTAAGTGAGAACAAGCAATTTTTCAACCAGTGTGCTCAAGAATGTTTACAACATACAATATCTGACTATTTAGTCTGGGACACTGACCTCTTTCCCTTTAGATCAGGGGTGTCAAACTCGTTTTCACCAGGGGCCACATCAGTCTCATGGTTGCCTTCAAAGGGCCGAATGTAATTTTAGGACTGTATAAATGTAACCACTCCTTAACAGTTAAGCAAGAGCATTGCCTCTGGGTAGAAACAAGGTGCTGGACCAGATTCGGCTTGCGGGCCTTGTGTTTGCCACCCATGCTTTAGACTGTCAAATCAAAAAAATGACAACAACCAACACAACGATAGCGACCAGTGTGAATGCCCTGTCTTCAACCATAGATATACAGGTCATATAACAGAGCTGCATCTTATCAGTCATATTGCATAATAAAGTTGCATCTGATTGGTTAATTTTTGGTACCAGAAATCCTTATATACAATATAGGCACCTGATTTTAATTACTATTATTATTGTTTTTGTAAATCAATCAAAATTATACCTATTTTTGTTAGATTGGCAACAATATTTTTTTTGATGTATGGCAGAATTTTAGTTAGTAATTAATTTATGGGTGCCATGACATGTAGAAGATCCCACCCCAATGCACATCCTTCCTCTTTACCTTTCAATCTCTCTTTTAAACAGCATTTAAACATGTATCTTATATATTTAAGAACAAAACACCTTAAAATTCCACCAAAAGTTCACTGGTATTTGCCCAAAGGAGTTGAAAACTTATGTCCCCAACAAAACCCTGCAAACAATGTTCAGAGTAACTCTATTCCTAATTGCCAAAACAGGCAAGCAGCCAAGATGTCTTTTAAGTAGGAGAATGGATAAATTGTGGTACATCCAAATAGAATATTATTCAGTGATAAGAAATGAGCTTGCAAGCCATGAAAAGACAGGAGGAAACTTAAATGTTTATTATTAAAAGAAACCAAACTGACAAAGCGACAAACACTGGATGATTCCAACAATATGACATTCTAAAAAAGAAAAAATTTACAGAGACAGTAAAAGATATGTGGTTATCCTGGCATAGCAGAAGAGGGGAGAGGTGAGGGATGAATAAGTGGAGCACAGAGAATTTTTAAGGCAGTGAAAACACTCTGACACCACAATGATGGATGCACGTTATTATACAACTGCCAAGACCCACAGCACGTACAACACCAAGAGTAAGCCCCAATGTAAAGCATGGGCTTTGGGTGATAATGATGTTTCAATATAGGTTCATTGATTATAGCAAATGTACCTACCACTCTCCTGGAGGATATTCATACAGGGAAGGCTATGCATTCTATTGTGGGAGCAGGAGGCACATGGAAAATCCCCATACCTTCCCCACAATTTTGCTGTGAACCTAAAACTACTCTAAAAAAGTAAAGTTTTAATTAAACAATCATTTGACCATTAAAAAAAAAACATTCCACCAAAAACTCCAACCACTCTCTCTCAAAGCCCACCTAGTTGTCTATATGCACTATCTAAATTTCCTTACCTCACAATTTACTTAACCCACAATAATCTGGCTCTAAACCTATGGCTACACCAAATTCATTCTCACAAAGTTCATCAGTGACCAATAATAGCTATTCCTTCAAGTTTTTTCTTTTTTAATCTCCCAGAGAATCATCTGAAGTGCTCACCACTGACTTCTTAAAAACCTTTGTCCCTTGGCTTTATTGGTCCCTCTGGCTACAATTTTTTTTTTTTCCCTGTTTCTTCTTAGTCTCCTTAATCAACTCCTTTTAAACGCTTATGTTCCTTAGGGGTTAGCTTTGGAATCTATGTTCTTTAACTGTTGACACTATTGCAGATGTCCCTATTTCACTCCCCCATATACCCCATCCCCCCAGTCCCCACTTCCCCTTCTATTCCACACATTCTCCCTGGGTAGCTCATCTTATTTAGCTCAGTCACAGACAGACTCTAAGTGTTAACGTGGTCCTGCAGGATCTGGCTTCTGGGTATATTTCCTACCTCATCCTTTGTCACTCTCCCTCTTTAGACTCCAAACATTCTGAGCTTCTTTCAGGTCCTCAAATAGACATTTTTTTCTCTGATTTCTTACCCTTTGAATATGTTGCCTCAGCTTGAAACACATGCTAATCTTGTCTCTGAAAAACTCGGACATCTTTTAGGCTTCACCTTAAGATAAGGTCCTCTTAGTTCAAGGCTCCAAAACATATCTTGTGTCTGTCTATTTCTATCCCATCTCTAGTCTACCAACGAGTTCAAACCACTGTCATCTCTCACCTAGAATATACTCTTAAAAATTTCCAACCAGATCTCTCCATTCCATACCCCCCAGCCACTAACAAGGTTTCACCAGAGTTACCAGTGGGATATTTTAGAAATGCAATTGTGATTTTGTCACAGCCTGCTCAAAACATTTCAATGGTTTCTCACTGCAATTAGAATAAAAATCCAGCCCTTTTTATGACCTAAAGACAATGTATGATCTATCACACCCATCTTTCCTCAGTTCACTCTCACCTTCATCTGCAGTGACGTCAAGCTCTTAGAACATCCCAAGTCTTTACCTGAGGCCTTGATGTTTGCTGTGCCCTCTGCATGAAATGCTCTTCCTCTCTCCGTACAGCTGAATTCTTCACATTCTTAACGACTCAACTAAGGTATTAACTCCTCAGAAGGTGCTGTGACTGATCAAACGGGTCAAAAGTGGTTTGCAAAGTTTTTTGGTACTATTGACATTTTGGGCAAATAATTCTTGCCTGTGGGACTGTGTTTATACATTGGAAGACGTTTAGCAGCACTTCTGGCCTCTATCCACTAGAAGCCAAGAGCAGGAGATATAGCCAACATACTCAAAGTATCCAATTCAATAAAGTTATTGGTGAATATAAAAAAATGTGTCTTTTATATTACAGAAAAAACTAAACAGACTTTTTGGCCAACCAAATAATTTGGGCCCTATTATTTCTTGCCACATCTTTTATTACTCTCCCCTTCCCTCATCCCCTCTCCAGCCAAACTAACCTCTGTCCTGTTGCTTCAACAAAAAGCCAGGAATATTCTGCATTAAGTCTTTTATAATGGTCATTCTCTCTACCTGGAACTTTTTTTTTTTCCAAAGAAAAAAAGTTATCTGCATGTTATCCAAAAGTTATCCAGTTATCTGCATGACTAATTCAGTTATTTCCAGTGTTTGAGAATAAATTTCCAAGTTAAAAAACAACTTTAAACCTTTAAATTAATGTGACTTATTGCCTTTAAAATAAAAACTGGCAAACCCCCTACACACAAAAAAACCTAGGATTTGCAGAAGAGAATTATCTGAAACTGCCAAATGAATTCTGAAAACAACAAATTCAAAAAACTATGTACCACTGTTGAGGCTTATTGGTTAACATATCATCTAAAAATGCTAAACAAAACAAAAAACCCAAACTCCTGCAGCTTATTGTTTTCACATATCAAAAGAATTTAACATGACAAATCAATATAGTTTCATAAATGGAATATCCCTAGAAAAAATTTTTTATCCTCACCTGAGGATATTTTTATTTCATTGCTTTTAGAGAGAGAGGAAGGGAGAGAAACACTGACTGACTGCCTCCCATTCACACAGGGAAGGGGGATGGGAACCAGGGACAGGGACGGGGGTGGTCTCATGTGCTCAGACCAGGGGACCCACAACCGTTCCGTTGCTGGAAAACTCTACCAATTTTATAAATATTTGCCCCAAACTACTTATACCTATAACTCGCTTCCAAAACTAATGACATTACTGTTGCCAATTCAAAGCACATTAACTTTGGCTTTGTGAAATAAAGCCAAAATTAATGGCACATTTTGAATGCAGTGTCTCTTGTGCCCAGTCCCATAATCCCAAGTGACTGCCACAGCAACTCTGGCAATGGTTTTTGTCTCTACGAATGAATAAATGAATACAATGTTAAATATAGCAAAACTAATAACAATATCCTTCTGATTCAGAAATGCAAACTTCAACACATCATTTGGTTGCTTTAAAAAACCTTGGTCAATGCAAGACCTTGAAGAATTACATAGACACAGTATACCTGCACTCTCTGAAAAATAAATAAATAAATAAATCATTTATTTTAAAATCATTTATATTGATTGACTGAAACTTGTTAAGGAGTTTCTGTATGACTAAAGGGTGGCAAAGCATTATAATATTATTATAAAGTTCTATTTTAAATCATGATTATCTATAAAATAATTAATTTCTTGTAATTGTCAGTCCATTGCCAGAGAGGGATCTTTGGCTTACTCTGCAATCAAACACTTTTTCAATTAAGCTACCATTTTCTGAGTGTTTATAATATGTCAGATATTGTGCTAAGTGCTTGAGTGTATTTATATGTCTTTAACCCTCACAACAGCCCTATAAGGTTGACACTACTATTATCTGCAGAGAAGAAAACTGAGGCTTAAATAAGTTAAACAACTTAAACCGAGAATTCAAGTGTGCCTATTCCAAAGTGGGCTCTCAACCCTTACTAGAACTGCCTGAGTTCCCCCTGAATCTGCATCACAGTATTAAAATGCAAATGAGGCTGAATGGTATCTTATTCTACACTGTAAAAGCTTAATTAATGTTAGCTAATTACAGGGGAAGTAAATCCTTCCCCTACTTTACTACTAGGATAGATAAGTCAAAGAGGAAAATAAGTTTTAAAATAAAATCTGCAAATGTGGGTGTCCAAGATTTTAGAAAATATTTGTTAAGTGACCATTAAACGAGTAAAAGAGCCAAACTAATCACACATAACTCACTCCCCATTCTATCCATTTGGGTGCCACTTTGGCCTGGTCATTTACCCTTTTTTCTTGACTCACCTGCAAAATAAGAGTGATAGACTAAACAACCTGACTCTAATACAGTATGATTCTAACTTTACCAGCTATTAAAAGAAAAATATCTGGGAGGGAAGAAAGGCTACTCACACCCTGAATTTGTTACAAAATACACCTTATGAAATGGGGATAGATTTACTATGCTAAAATTCCTCCGAATCCTTTAAAAACAGGTATTCTCTAAATAAATGTTTTAATAGTAGTAGTAATAAATGGCTGTTATTTATTGGCCTGTCTTACATACACACATACATTACTGATACATTACTGACTCCAAAGGCTATACTCTTAATCTCACTTAACTTCACCAATCTTTGTTAAGTCACCTTAAGTAATGTGTCCGTTGTGTTTTCATATCAAAACTTAAGAATCAGGTATAAAGTGCCTAGTACAGGGCCTAGCACAGTGCATGAATTTAATAAATGGTAATTTCATTTCATTATTATTCATATTATCAATAAAACTTCTTATGTAACTCAAAAGGAACTGCTATGATTCATTTTCTTTTTAACTGTAACAGATACTAAACCAACTCTAACCCGGGGATTCTTTGGCTTAAGAAAACACTTTGTAGCAAGCAACCCTGTATTTATGCACACAGTATCATGCCTAACCACATAATTAAAATAAAAACAACAAAATTGCTTTCTGGGATTTTGACTTTAAAGCCACTTTGACTTTACTGTGGACGTCCCTTCCTTCAAAATCAGACCAAACGCCAATAACATAAAGCCTTGTTAGGGGCTAAAGATTCAGGCAGCCGCAGCACTGCTTGAGAAATTGACACTCGAGCACAAGGCACACCTTCAGAGCCACTGCAGCTCAAAACCAACCCTTTTCTTCTCCAGCGGAAGGGCAGTCCAGGGAGCGGCTGAGGCGCTGCGGGTCTTTAATGGACAGCTGTAACCATTTCCCTACTTAACCTCTCCCTCCAGGGCAGGCAGGGAGGGCGTTTCTAGAAACTTCCAGTTTCTGAGCTGGGCAGGGGAATTGGGACAGAGTGCGCGGCACGCGAGGGGGCTGGCTGGCGCGAGAGGCGTCACAGCCAGGCTCTCACAGAGCAAAGGAAGCGGCGCTGGAAGTGAGAGCCCAGCCAGGGTACCTTGCGTCCAGCGGCAGAAGATGGTGTCAGAAAGACCGGGACTGCTCTTGGTGCCCCACACCAGCTCCACCAGCTCTTTAGTCAGTTCGGACATGATGGGGTACCGGCCAGCGGATCTTTGCTTTCAGAACTCCTGCCCCGAAACATGGGGAAGGAGCGACTCCGGAAACACGAGTTTCGGGACAGCAGCGGCAAAGCAGGTGGAACTTTAGACGCGAGGAAGACGGAAGGGAGAGAGCTAGAAGCAGAGACCCCGCCTGTCAAGACCTCTTAAAGCTGCAGCTAAGTTTCCCCTACCGGAAGTGCCTGGGCCACTTCCGGCTCCTCTTTCGCTACCTCCCCCACACCCTGGAGGGCTCCGAGTCACCTCCCGGAAGCGGAAGTGGGGCGTGGAAACAGTTGCGGACCACTGTAGAGGATACTGGTTTTTCTGAGCTCAGTCCACGGCCAGTTGGTGGAGTGGAAGCTTTTGTATTAGCAGGTACGCCACAGTCGTGGGCGCTGCCATGTTTTTGAAATCCTGGAACACTTCTTCCGTCAGCGCACTGCTATGATTTTAGCTGGAGCTTTGAGGCCCAAGCCCAAGGGCCTAGGACATCGCCTTTTCCTTAAATTTTGTAATATTAATTATGCTGAACTACAACTGTAAGGCGGTGGTTGAGTCTCAGTGAAGAAACATGTATATGTTTGAGAGGGGCCCCCCATTAATTTGAAGGCTCTCAGCTTCTATGCCTCAAGAGATCATATAAAGTTGAACTAACTATTAAAGGCATAAGTGAATGCAGCATAATGTACGTTAGAAATGTCTCTACCAAGGGTAACACAGAATGACAAAGCTATTTGTAGGAAAACAGCTTCAAAGCATCCCGTTTGTAAATGGTAGAGCATTTTCATCTCTACCTTTTGAGACTGTAGGGTTTATGGGCAACACCTGACCAAAAATCAGGGTTTTAACCATTACTAAGCAATCAGTTAAATTTAATGCGTGTGAAAACTTATATTTGTGCTACTTAAAAAGAAGATATTTTAATATTCTCTGAGCTTTGAATTTTAAAAAAGGACAAAATCTGTCAGGTTCCTTCCAGGTTGCAAATAAGAGGGTTTTGCTAATTTATACTTTATTTCTGACTTCAGCAACCTTTGCTGTAGTTAAAAAGAATTGTTCACAGTGCCCAAATCATATCCGTTGCCTTCCTCCTAATTTTTATTTCCTTCACCCTATTTTTTACAAACCAATCTTACCCATCCTTTGACTTAATACAAATTCCACTATGTAATAAAGCTTTCTTCCATCATGGCAATCTAAAATGAAAACTTTGGCTTCTAAAATTTCATAGTGTCTACCTTATCTGGAACTTCCTTATGACAATTACTGTCATCCTCATATTTGTGAAGAATTATTTACTCATCTCCTGTGATACAAATTTAAGAAAGCCAATGACCTGTCTTATTCATAAACTTAGTATGGAGCCTTGAACTTTTTCAGTAAGTATTAGTTGAAACTTGTCTTTACTGGAACATAATAATTCACTACCTTCCAGTGAATAAGGAATCAGGGAATATAGTATTGACTAGTCCAGTTAAATATAATTTGCAGGGTGGTCTACAACTTACATAATTATTTCCCTTCCTCAAAGATATACAAGGGTCTGTGTTCATAGAGCCTAAAAGTGGTAAATTTCTAAATTCAGAATGTAGAGGTTCGCCACATTTTTCTTTCCATTAATATATGGAAATGTGGGGTCGACACATGGATGACCCTTCCCCCTCCCATGACTGAGGGCTAGTCAGATGGGCTCCTGGCCAGAAGGAATTTGTATTGTTTTGGGAATGGATTGTAACTCCCTCCTTGTCTCCTTTTGGGAGCATCTTCTTGTCCTATGACTGCTTCTTGATGTTTTCTTTCTGCTTGTACACACTGAGGTAATGTAGTTTAGCGTCAAGCATAGGACATGTCCCTCCTTTGTCTGGGACTCCTTAAAACAAGTCTCCGACTCAGGGAAGTGCAGGCTCTCTCACACCAACCCACAGCCATCAGTGCTTCATTCCCCTGTAATGTGAGTAATAAATGGCAGGTCCGCATCTGCTAGTCCTCTGGGTGGTTTTTTCAGAATGCCACGCTTAAGCAGGTCTCTGGTTTGGAGCGCCTGTGTTACAGGAAATAATAATTTTATATATAGGTATATATAATACCACATCATATTCATTTTACTAATATACATATAGTTGTTATAGATTTGGTTAACTACAGATATGGAGAAAAAGCTTTCCTTTCAAAATGCACTTTTAAAAATAGATTTCTTCAGCTGTGATTTTTTCTTAGTGTCCAGCTGTAGTGAAGCTGACAAATTCTTGGGTGGATATTAATATATATGTCCCTTCCACCTTTATGTTATAGTCTTTATTTTCAACATTTAAAATTTTTTTAATTTTTTTATTTTAAATTATATTTTATTGCTTATGCTATTACAGTTGTCCCATTTCTCTTCCATCATTCCCCTCCACCCTGCACACCCCCTCCCACCCACATTCCCCCCCTTTAGTTCATGTCCATGTGTCATAAGTTCTTTAGTTTCTACATTTCCCACACTATTCTTGCCCTCCCCCTGTCTATTTTCTACCCACCGTCTGTGCTACTTGTTCTCTGTACATTTTCCCCTTCTCTCCTCCTCCCACTTCCCTGTTGCTAACCCTCCATGTGATCTCCATTTCTGTGTTCCTGCTCCTGGTCTAGCTGTTTGCTTAGTTTGCTTTTGTTTTAGGTGTGGTTGTTAATATCTGTGAGTTTGCTCTCTTTTTACTGTCATATTTTTTATCTTCTTTTTCTTAGATAAGTCCCTTTAACATTTCCTATAATAAGGACTTGGTGATGATGAACTCCTTTAACTTGACCTTATCTGAGAAGCACTTGATCTGCCCTTCCATTCTAAATGACAGTTTTGCTGGATAGAGCAATCTTGGATGTAGGTCCTTGCCTTTCATGACTTGGAATACTTCTTTCCAGCCCCTTCTTGCCT
>PVKU01013662.1:0-27455 GCA_004027475.1 Anoura caudifer
GGTGGCTGCTGTGGTGGGTGTGATTTTTTTTATTAGAAAAGATTTAACCAGCTCTGGAGGCTGATATATAGCTCATGATCTGGTGGCATGCTATTTTCAATCTCCATTAAGAAAGAAGGTCTGAACTAGTTCACATTTAGTGTTTTTGCCCCAGAGCTGTGATAACTGTCTTTTACATTTACAAATAGATTGGAATGAAATTTGGTCACCTTGTTGTTCCTTAGATCAGATTAGTTAACTCTGTTGATGAACTACATGAAGGGGACCTGACAAATTAGCAAGTACTTTCATTTTGCCGGTAACATTCATAGGCACCAAAGAGTATATATCACTGAGTCTTTAAGAGCTCCAATTATCTGGAGATGCCAGGACGTCCTTTCAATAGAAGGACAAATTATCACATGTTACCTCTCCTACCACCAAGAGAAAGAACAGCACTCTGCAAGACCTTTTTCGGTTTTGCAGCAGAATACCGATCTTTCTGGAATATGGCTTCAACCTATGTATTAGGTAATTCTAGGTCACAATTTTCAGTGGACCCGGAAGGCTCTATAGCAGGCCCAGGCTCTGACACAAGCAGCTCTTCAGCTCAGTCATTTCCAGTGAAAGACCCAAAAGTGCTGAAGGTAAATCAGTTTGTCATATTGAGTTTCTGGAAACAGTAATAGGGAAGTAACAGTGAGGACTCCTACCTATCCGGAGAAAGGTTGTTATTTCAGTAGTGGAAAACCTGTAGAAACCAGCAGTTTTTGACATGCTACCAAATCCCAGGAGAAAATGAACACCTGACCACAGGACAGTGAGTGATGATGGGATCAGAGCTGACACATGCAGATTTGCTGTGTCAGACGTGACAAATTCTAAGTTTGGGTAGTGCAGTAGCAATCTGTTATCACGGAAATGGTACATTTGTGACGCATTCTAACCAAATGTAGAGTGCATTAAGTGAGTGATAGATATCGTCGTGTATCTATGTCATCTCACTTTTGTTGAATGAATAAATTGCCTGCTAAGTTTCACTTTGGAATGGCAGATATTCATACTCCCACCTCCATACTTCATTCTGGCTCTGACAGCAAGTCTGAGGATTCTCCCTTCCTTCTTTTCTTCCATGCTTCCAGAGTACTTTGCCCTGGAACCTGAAAAGGGCTCAAGTGGGTCTTGGTTTGGGAGGGTATGAGGCTGGAGTAACAATGTTAAAGCTGGTGAATGAGGGGACATAACAGAGTAGAAGGAGTAATCGATGTAGTGGTACATGAAGTTCATGAAGGACAGTAACGTTGTGGTCCTTAGTCCAATATTTTCCTTCCTTAATCTTACAACTGTTCTATTATCACCAATTAGTTGTTGCTCTGCTCAGGTATTGTGAATATTTGGTAGAAGAGTTGTTTTGCACTGAGGAATTCTTATAACATTGATTATGTAGGAGCATGCATTTCTGAGCTCAGTTTGAATAAATTGAATAAACAAGAACTCTTGCTACACAACTCATTCACAATTTGAGGACTGCATATATCAAAGGCAAGTTCTTTGACATTATTTTTCAGTATTGTGTCTCAAAAACATCCGTGTTTCATGAAAAGACAAACAACATATATTTTCTTTGAAGGAGAAGATATTTTCATAAAATACTGCTTAATATACATTATTAAAAAAAACCATTGGATTTACTCCAGATAAATTATTGATCATTTTTCTTGGGAGAAGCCAAGACTTTTAAGTAATGGGTAAATTTTTGTTTTATCTCCATAAAATAATTTTTTAAATATTTTATATTGTTTAAATTTTATTTCAGCATTTATGTGTCAGCAATAACAGCAACTCAAGAAATTATTAAACTACTTAAATATATTTTGTTCAATAGCCATCCATTCTTTGTAATTACAAGTTTACTATCTGGTAGCAAGAATATAATTTTAAAAGTTTTGCCTACCTGCATTTTCAGGTAGGCAAAAAGTTTTGCCTATAACCTGAATTTCCCCAGATATCAAGGGCCTGGGGATCGCATTAGCAATATTAATATGAAACCCCTGGGTTCACGTCACCTACACCTTACCATGGAGGTCCCTTTGATGTTTTTATCTCAAATGTTTCTTTATTCTTTCTCAGGGATTCTTTGGAGCTCCCAGAACAGGTCCCATTTGTCTTTTACAAGCACATTTATTTTGCTCGGTGCTCTTCTGCCAATTCCATATTCGTTACACCATTCTTCAGAAGGCACAACGTTGTTATACCTGGTAGAAGTGGGGCCACCTGAGTATTTTTGTCCCTGCAACGTCTCCACTCACACACTACTGATGGCACATTAGGAAGTGCAGACTGCAGTGGGCGCTGCACTGCTTGGCGTGCTCTGGAACACCTGCTGCTCCTGCATCTCTGCCCGCTTGGTGCACCCAGGAACGCACTGGAGTAGCAGTGGTTTCAGAGCTGTTTTGCTCTGCCCCCGCGGAAGTGCCGGGCAATTCTTCTCTCTCTCTGGTGTTACAGTCTCTTAGGCTTAGAGACTTTCTGAAGAAGTACTTATTATACCTTGCCTTAGATAGTTTTAGCCAGTCTTTTCTGTATTTATTTTATTTTTGTTTTACTTTATAATCTACCTCTTTTCTGTAGTTCTCAAGCATGAATCCATTAAGACAGTTTGTGATAGAAACATCAGATTTTCTGACAAGTAATACTTTCTCTGAGTATGCTCTTAAAGCAAAAAGCTTTTGGTGTAAGCACATCATAGAGCATCTTCAAATTCTACTTGAATTATTAAGTGCACATTCAAAACCCCCACCACAATTGCAATCAATTTGCAGAGAGAATAACATTTTAGAAAGTTCTCCTCCAAGTTTTTTTTTTTTTTTTATAACAGTGCTGAATTGAAATGTCGTATTCCAAAAAAAGACAATATTGATTAAGAAAAAAAGGGCATTAGGTAATACAATATAGAACATACACAAAAATAAGTCAAAAGCCTGTGTATTTCATAATGCAATTTATTTCACATAAGAAGATCTTGAAAATCAAATGAAGACTGTTTTGTCTCTTGTCCTTTACCACCACTGAAAAATCTTAACTTGACTGAAAATAGAAAATAGCAACTTATATAAATTGTGAAATATATTGTAATGATTGTAACAATTCATTTATTGATTGTTACACTCACAATCAGCATTTTAAAAGCATACAAATTGTGGCAGACCCTTCTGCGTGACATGGGCCCAGCTCCCACTTGGAGATGCACAGGACCCACGCCCACAGATGGGTTCTCTCGTGGGTAATCAGATTTGCAATATACCTAGGCTGCTTTGAGTCTTGCTTTTTGCTAAAACTCCCTCACCCTGGATTGGGATAGCCAAGTGCTTACTGTAACTTCCTAAAATCCATGCTAAACCTTGCAGGGACCAGTGTAACCGGCTCAACCACTTTTCCCCTTTTCATTTGCTAATATCCTTCTTCTGTGATGTGATGAGGGGCATTGACTCCTTTGTTGTCTGTATAAGGTAACTACCTAGAGGGAACCTGTGGATGGTGAGTGAAGATCATCTTGTAATGGGAGGAGAAAATAAAATAAAGGCCTGTCATGGTGGGCACCATGGCTTTTTGCTCTCCTTGAGAAAAAAGCCACGCTGTCCTTTTTCCTCCACCAGACTCGGTAGTCTGTGTGAATGTTTTATTTCATCCATAATGATGCGGACAATGCTAGCTGATGTCCACATCAACAAATGCCCTGCAATAGAAAATAAAAATACCATACTATAATGTGAAATAAGCCAAATATTAATTACTAAGAAAGTCTTTTTGATCTGCAGGTGGGAATATGGAAAAATCTAATCCAAGGATTTACCTGAATACGTTGACAAATGTATTAAACATTGACAAAAAATGTATTAAGCATTGACCAAAAAAGCATCAGCCAAAGCTCTTTTAGAAGCTCAATGACTTAAGTCACTACCTAGAGTTAGGCCAAACTTGGCATGTTAAGATAAGACTTCCCCCACTTCAGGGAATGAGAAGCATAAGTGGTAGGTACCAAATAGATGGGCAGGTTAAGAATAGTATGGGAAGTGGGGAAGCCAAAGAATTTATGTGTATGACCCATAGATATAAACTAAGGTGGGGGAATGATGGTGGGAGGGGGGCAACAGGGAGGGGGGAATAAAGGTGAGAAAAAAATGGGACAAATATAATAGCATAATCAATAAAATATATTTTAAAAAAGACTTTCCCTACTTCAGACAATGGATGACCGCTTGGGGATTCCCAAGCACCCATACTTCTGAACAGCTGGCTCCACATTGGAGAGTTCCTGTTATACCCTTGTATTTAGTAATTCATTAGAGTGACTCACAGAATTAGTTGAGGACACTATACTTGCAACCTTATTAGAGCGAAAAGGACATAAATCAGAATCAGCCAAAAGGAGAGATGCATGGAGCAAGGGTCCCAAACATAAAGCTTCCATGTCCTGAAGAATCTGTCATCCTTCTCCCATTTAAATATGTAGCAATGCACACAGAATATTGTTCACCAGTGAAACTCATCTGAGCTTTAGTGTCTAGATATTTTTATTGGGATTTCATTGTATGGATGCAATTGATGAAATCATTGACATGTGATTGAACTCAATCCCTATCCCCCTTCACTCCCTTGAAGTGGGGCTGATATTGAGTAGCTCAATCCCCATCCTTCTCATGAATCACACCGTTGATCTCTCTGGCGTAGCCAGCCCACACCTTGAGACATCTCATTAAGGGTATACCATGCATAAGTCACCTCGTTAACATAAATAATTAGAAGATACCATGAATAACAAAGACGTTTCTAACAGTGGCGAAATCGTAAAGATTTAGAGGTCCTCTCCCTGGAACCAAGAACAAAGGCTAGCCAAAATCATATGCATACAATAGAACATCTGTCCATGACCTTTATTACTTTTGTTTAGCCTTTCTTTTTCAAATTCTTTATGCCTGCAATTTTGAATTACCTCTTGCTCTGTAGTAAAGTACTTAATTCATGTGAAGTTTATTACATTTTTATATTAAACTGCCTTAGACATCCTTTTTGATCTCTCCATTATTATTTTTATTATCTCATTACTAGCAGACCAATTGTATTACCATATTATAAATTGGTAGTTTCCTAGCAGATAACATCTTCATCATTTATACAACAAATAAAATAAATCCAAAGAAAACCACACCAGAACATATCATAATTGATTCACTATTGAAAATAATATCCAATGGGTACTAGATTGATCACTTCGTAGGTTGCATAAGTGTTTAATCACTCTGTTGTATACCTGAGCTAATATAATATTGTATGTTAACTGTAATTAAAAATAAAAAAATAATTAAAAATAAAAAAGAAAAGAATAAAGATAATGTTTTGAAAGCAGTCAGGGAGAAATAATACATTATTTGCAAGGGAAAACCAATTCAAATGAAAGTCAGTTTCTCATCTGAAACTGTGCAGGCCAGAAAGAAGTGGCATATTATTCATCTATGAGCTGAAATAAAAGAATTGTCAATCATGAATTCTACATCTGGTAAAATTATCTTTAAGGAGTATAAGATAATAAAACATTCTCACAGAGAGGAAAATTGAGAGAATTTGTGACTAGTGGACCTACACTTAAAAACTAGCTAAAGGAAGCTTTTCAAACAGAAAAGCAATGATTAAAGAAGGACTCTGGGAGTGTCAGGGAGGAAACACAAACAGTGGAAAGAGCAGAATACGAGTACTTACAATAGACTGTTCTTTTTCTTATATTTTAAAAGTATTTATTTAAAATATTCCTTATAATTTTATGAGTATGTAAACATATGATTTATAAGTCATAGTTGATATAAAAATTATAATATCATATGATCCTCAATATGACATTTAATACTGGAGAAAGTAAAAAGAACTAAATGGAAGTGAGGTTTTTACACTTCACTCAGAGGGTGACATGTGGGTCCCAGTAGACTGTGAGAAGCCACATATGACATTATAATACTCTATGTGGAATGGAAAATAATTTGTGAATTTTTTCAGAGAAATGATATGTTGTGACTTCCATTAAAACAAAATGAAACAGGTTGCTGGGTGAAGAATTAATTCTATGGGGATAAGGGAAATTGGGAGATTATTAAATTAATTTCTTTGAAAGACAGCTTAGCACAGAGTAGCAGTATTAAAAATGACGAGAAAGGGTAGATTCTGCATATATCCAAAAAGTCATACATTATCATAAAATACCAAAATGATGACCACCGATATCAAAATCAAATATATGAATTTTTGTTGGTGATCCATTTCTTACCTGTTGAATCACATCCATATCACTAGATCATGCAACTTACTTGTTTTCCCAGGCCCTTTTTGATGCCATTCTCACCTAGCCTGTCTCCTTTGTTAAGGGTAGGCTACTGTGCATGCCCGAATTTATGGTTTGGTGGGTGAAATGCTACTCATTTATGATGGGAAACTCAGGATGCAGTGCAACTTGTTGTGACCTAGCCAAGTATTTATTACTAAGGCCTACTATGAAGGCTTTTCAAAATAAGAAAAGTGAATACAGAAGATAGAATTCCTTTGTTTCAACACCTGATGGGTTTGTGTTGTAAGTGCTGTGATTCATCTGCGGCGTCTGTCACAAGCATCCCTGGTGTTCCTATCTGCCACATAAATTTCAGGGAATATTCTGTCTACTGTCTCATTGGCCCAAGTGGTCAAGCAGCTTCCACAGCAGTCTAGAACTGAAGCAAGTATTCTCTTGCAAGCTCCCCGAAAACATGCTGTTTCTCAGGATACTCAAAAATGGATTATGGATATGTGCCCAAATGAATTATAGTTTTCCTGAAAAGTGCACAGAGGCCATAAAGCATTTTTAGTTAGAGAAAAGGCCAAATTTAGCAACTTTTCTTTTGGAAGGATGTCTCAACCAAATCTATACCAAGTGTTCAGTAAACCATAGCTTGTGGGCCAAATCCAGTTCACTGTCTGGTTTGTAAAGAGAGTTTTGTGGAGAGAGTCACATTTATTTCTTTACATATTGCCTATGGCTGTTTCATGTTACAATGGAAGAATCGAGCAGTTGTGATAGAACTGTATGGCAAAACCTAAAATATTTACCATTTTCCTCTTTAAAAAATTGTTTGGCAAATCTTGCCCAAGACCAATGGACCCCTAGGAATTTCACTGAGTAACCAGCCATTGTTTTTTTTTTTTGTGGTATTTATTTCTCACGTTCTGGCATGGGTGTGTCTTACTGATGTGTCTACTTCCTGTTCATCAGGATTCAATCAGCATAATACCATAAATTTAATAAGCCAACTTGATGTCCTGTACTATGTAGATATGCTATAATTCCTATGATTATGTCATGCTGTAGGCCTGGTCTTTCGATATAAACCTGATGCACAGTAGTGAAGATGTACAGCTGGCCATGCCAGCTGAACACAAATGGTTTCTGATGGTATTTATTCACAAGTTTAGAGGAAAATAAGTTTTTGTGCTCACTAGCTGCATATGTGTTCCAGAGGGTATGTTCGTCTGCGGAACAAATGAAACCATATAGGGATTAGCAACTGCAATTGAGGTCACTGCCTGTTTAAGTTTATAAAAATTTGTTGTCATTATCCAAATACAGCTCTCCTCTGCACAATTCAAATAGGTGCATTAACTGTGAAGGGGATAGGGGTTACTATCACCTGCCTCTTTCAAGCCCTTGGTAGTGGCACTGGTATCTAATTTGTCTTTTAGAAATGCAAGTCTACTCTGATTTACTATTTTGGTAGATTGAACAAGCTCTTGTGACATCTATTGAGTTTGCACCACAAGATTAGCCTCATGACCTCTCTCAAGGAACTAATATAAAAACTTTGACATTTGCTGTATGTTACTACTATTATTTAGCATTTTAGTGCCGGTATAATCACAGGATGGGATCAGGGAAGCATTCAACTGATCAAGAGATAAACCTTAGCCTGGCCACCTGAATGTCACCTGCCCCAACTCTTACTAGTGAACTGGTGATGTTTTGGTGTCCAAAAATCTGTGTAAGATAGAGATAGCATTTAACAGTCCCCAAAATATCAAATTATTTCCCACTACTCAGTACCCAGTGCTATTGCCTGAACTGTGAGTCCCCCAAGTTCATATGTTGAAGCCCTAACCCCAGTGTGACGGTATGTGGAGAAAGGGCCTTTGGGAGAGAACTAGATTTATATGGGATTGCAAGGGTGAGGCCCTCATGATGGCATTAGTGCCATGATAAGAAGGCACACCAACAAGCTTGCTCATTCTTTCTGCCGTGAGAGAACACTCCAGAAGGTAGCCATCTATAATGCAGAGAGCGAATTCTCACCAGAAATGGACCATGCTAGTACCTTGGTCCTTAACTTCCAGTCTCTAGAATTGTGAGAAAATAAATTTTTGTTGTTTAGCCACCCACTTTATGGTATTTTTTTATGGGAACCTAAGCTAAGACCGACTTCAGTGCTAAGAGTGAGGTGCTGTTGTAAAAAATACTAAAAATGTGAAAAAAGCTTTCTCGATGGCTGATGAGTAGAGACTGAAAAAGTTTTGAGGGTCATGCTAGAAATAATGTACATTAGGGGCAATTTTAGTGAGGTCCAAAACAGGAATGAGGAACATGTTATTGGAAATTGAAGGAAAGGTGATACTGGTATAAAACGGAAAAGAACTTGCTGGAACTGTGTTGTAGTGTTTTGTAGAAGGTAGGACTTTTGAATAATGAAGTTGTATATTTAGCTGAGGAGATTTCTAAGAAAGGGGTTGGAATGCCTTGATTCCTCCTGACTGCTTACAGTGAAATGTATTGAAGAAAAAATTGCACTGCTTATTCATAAGTAAAAATGATACAGAAATGGATCATTTCTTTAACTGTACAAGGAAATCTATTTCAGGTATATTTAACACTTAGATATAGAACATAAGACAAAACAAAATTTTTATATTTTAGAATAAAGTCAAGAAGCCTATCTGTAACCAATAGCCTGTTAAGTGGATAAAGCAATAAGAAGTAGTCTCAAGAATCTGATCAGACTTAAAGGAAAAACTTCTGCGCAAGGTAATGCATTATCCCCAAGAAAAAATATAATTATGGACTTTGGAAACATACTTGTGACATACATAACCAATCATGGATGGATGTGCAGAATTTGTTTTTAAAAATTCCAACAAATCAATAGCAAAGAACAATTAAGTAGAAAATGAAAAAAGGTTATTAACAATCAATTCACAAAGTGATTGAATAACATAAAGGATGTTCAGCCTATGATTAATCACTAAAGTGAACATTAAACAAGAGAAAGATATAATTTAACATATAACAGATTGGAGAATATGTAAAATCTGCCCACATCCAGTGCTGGTGAGAAAAGAGCTATAGAATCATTCACTCTTAGTGACAGTGCAAAGTGAGGCAACTACCTTTGAGAGCACTTAAAAAATAAGTAACAAAAATAGAATAGGCATATGTTCTACAACACTTACACAAGTATATGTTTACTTAAATTATTCTGATGTTTATTGCAAAATTGTTTGTAACTGTGAGAATCAGAAGAGACTAATTTATGGGACTAAGTGTATCTGGGCATATGTATTTATGTGATTACATTTATAGAAAAGTGACAATGTATGATCTTGTTCTGTCTGCATACACCAAATGGGTAAGTCTGAAATAATTCTTTTTTAAAAGAGAGCAAGTTGCAGCATAGTAATATTTTTGTTGATTTCAAAAAGTAGTTTGACCAAATGTGACAAATATTAATATTCAATACACCTGAATGTAAGCACATGGGGCTTTGTTATACTATCTTCTTTATATAGATCAAATATTTTTTAAACAAACCAAAACTGAAACAAATAAAAAATGGTACAACCCAATCAGCATCCAGCGACGTTTTAACTCTCAATTTTGAGTCACAGATACTAAGAAATTCAGGAATCAAATACGCGCTCAGACCAGAGAGACCATCGCATGGATAGAAGAACAGGAGATACTAGTGATAAAGACCATGTAGCCAGTCTCCATGGGGTGACATATTATCTTGGATGGTTAATTTTACATGCTGGTCAAAAGAAAACTCAGTGTAATAGAAAGTGCTTTTTTTATTGCCAGAAAAAATTTTGGTTCTTTAAATTTATCACTCAAGAATTAAGGAAATTAAGGTGTTATAAACTTTAGGATAAAGGTTTTAAAATCATGGCAGAAACTTTTATAGATTTATGTAATAAAACTTTTTCTAAATAATATCACATCGTACCTCATTAGGTTCTTGAGCTTAACTTTTTGCTTTAGATTAACTGCTTCCTTCACTTTTGACATTTTAAATGAATGGAAATTAATAAAACAGTAGCCAATTGACACACGGTATTTCTTTTCTATTCCATACAAATGTGGTTTAATGCGAGTTTCAATATAAAAGTCAAATGGCATTACTTGAAGTTTAAATCACATGCTCTTCACTTGGAGATAAGAGTTTCAATCTATTCAAATACAAGGCTAAAATATGTCAATAATTCCAAAAGTAAGACCAATGGATTAAATCATAGTGACACAAGAAGTCTAACAGACCTCAAATTAGACATGGTAATTAGATATCATTTTTCTTAGCAATTTCACTTTTCATACCACTATGAAATGAACAAAATAGTGTGTTTCCATATTTAACATTATAGGTGGAAGAGGCTGTACATTATAGAAACTATATCAACAGTGTTCACACTTGTGGTATTACTTCATAGAAAAAATTTTTCTCATGGAATATTGAGCATTTTATAAAATTTTAATTTTATAATGAGTACGAAATGACTAACAACAAGGAGATCTTTGAATATTTTATCCTTTCTCACCAACTTGATATGTTCCCTCATTAAAGAGAAATTAAAAGATAGCAATTTAAGAAGAGGACTGTTAAATGTCTGTTTGGGCTCCATCATCTCTTGATGAGCAGCTTCTGTGCGTTTTTGTGTCGAGCGGCTCAGGAGATTGGGTAAGACGAGAAAGCCTGGGGAATGAATCACTCGTAGAAAGTCTGCCTCCAATTGCTGCTCTGACACTGTCTGGCTGCCTCATTTTGCACATTGTTCATCTTCTCTGTACTTATTTAACTGATAAATGCAGTAAAATATTTTTGTCTTATCTCACGGGTTTTTGCAGGAAATTGCCATTGAGGTTCTGTGAATATTTATATGAAAATATCAGCATAGCATGAAAGCCATACTGTTTCTCTACAAATATAAATTAAAATTATATTTTCAATCTTACATATTTCGGGTGACATAACGAATACAAAAAAATGAATTATATGCTCAGAAACAAAGCTGTTGGTTAGTCGGTTAATTTTGCAAAATAAATAGATAAGGGAGGGATTTGCTTTAAACCATATCAAGGAGATTCTGTTAAGGGGCACAGGCCTCACTAGGGCGATTCATATACTGATATCGAGATGCCAAAGTTCTGAGAAATAAGAATGCTCTAAAATGCTATGCTTTTGGACTTGCACACTTGATAGTTGGCACATTATATGTGGTAGATTCCTACACTATTAAATAGAGCAAGAAACAAATTTGCTTTCAAATATTTTAAAAAGATTTTATTTATTTATTTTTAGAGAGAGGGGAAGGGAGGGAGAAAGAGAGGGAGAGAAACATCAACGTGTGGTGGCCTCTCCAACACCCCCTACTGGGGACCTGGCCTGCAACCCGATTACTCAGTTCCTGAGTTTGATGTTTTTCAATCTCTAAAGTAGAGATGGTAACAAGAATAACCATAATACAGTGCGAGACACTAACAGTGCGAGAAACTAACAGTGCGAGCTAATTACGGCAGGTACGGTATTCAGTGCTTCATTTAGTGAACAATCCTGTACATGGTTATTGTGCAGAACTAAGGATATTTTGTGTATAAACATACTCTGGTTCTTGTATATGCTAAATAAAAGACTGTCGCATTTATTTTTTTTATCAACTTGAGAAAAGTGTTATAGTAGCTATATTATTTGGAAGTAAATTGATAGAATTTGAATTCTGACTCTGCAATATACTAGCTTATTTTGAAATAATCTCTGTGAGCCTCATTTTCTTACTTCCAAAAGATGAATAATAATAGCTAATATTGCATAATCTTTATAATATTAATTTTTCATAACATTATCCTAAGGATTCAAAATAAATATTTTATGTAAATTAACTGTTTTTCAGGTTCTAGGTTTTGAAACACTGGGGAAAGTCAAAGATTGATCAGTGTTGTACTGATTTTTGAGTATGTATCTTGTCTTATTTTAGAAAGTTCTAAAATATAATTTTTCCATATGATAAATTGCTTAAGATGGGCAGCTTTATTTGAAATCAATAGTACTTTGTTTTCAATTCATTTTTTGACCATTTAACATTAAAAATAGATTTTTTTATTTGTCTATTCCTTCTTTAGTGATTTATCAAACTCATGTAAACAGCCATTTAAAAAAATCTTTATGAATGATCAGGGAAAATTGGAGGTAGAAATTAAAATAGTTTTCTGGGAAGAAAATGCAGGCAAATGTAATTGAAAAACAATAAAAATTTCTTTTCAGCTCAATGTTGATTCTACTCCATTTCAACTGTTATTTTCAACAAATTATATGAAAATTAAAAAAAATAGAGCACATAAAATATAACAAGGCATACCGTGCACTACTTACTCATTTGACTATCTAAGCAGCCCAGAGTGAACTGTAACCAAGAGATAAGTGCAACCAGGCTTCTGGTGGCAGGTTTCACAATTGTACAGCCCCCCCCGAAGAGCTCTGAGTGTTCAGCCGTGATGCTGGTCCGTGTGAATAGGTGCGCAGAGCAGTGAGAGGCAGGGCAACTCACTCGGCTAGTGAGGGAGCATCTAGAGAAGAGTGAAATCATGTTTATTTCATTTTCTAAATTAAAAAAAAAAGGATTTAGATCATTTGAATGTATACAAAGTATAGAATACTTGGCTACAGCCTCTAAAAAAAAAGAAGTATTAAGAGGTGAATAAAATATGGACCTAGTGTTTACTCTGAGGAATTTTCCTTTAGAGATAGATAACATTTGTGCAGACACCAAAAATAAAATATTTAAAAGATGAGGACATATAGGCAGTCAGGCAATCCTGGAAATAATTTCAAAGATGTTTCCTCTGGCCCAAAATGTGTACCAGAGTTTAGTGGTCTGTCACTATTGATGCAGGAGGCTATTAGTCAAAGGGAATTGACTGAGGCATGAATCAACAGAAAGACAATTTCCGTGGGGGTGGGGGAGGAATGCACATCCAAGCATTATCCTTTTTTTTAAATGCTTTTTCCCCAGTGTTGGATAGTTATAAATGTTTCCAAAACCTCATTTCTATGTTTCTCTCTGTCTGTATGTACGCTGAAATTTATTTCCTATTTTGTATGCTGATTGACTCTCTAGATTTATAAAGTCAGGGGATTTCCTGCCAATGTGCCATTCATTCATAAAACAAGTATTTATTACTTCTTTCTATTGGTGAGACCTGAGCCAGAAATTTCAAGTTAAATAAATACCACTTTTGTCCTACCAAACTCAGAGTTTTATTATTATTTTTTTCCCCAGAGACTGAAGAAGAGAGGTAGTAAAGAATTGCAGAGGAGGGAATGTGAGAAGTCTTTACAATGAAGAGTCCTTTTTGTTCTGCTTTATAATTAAGCAGGACTCTTTTGAAAGGGAATTCTAAAGAAAAAAATATCTTAAAAGTGGACAACAGAGGGGAGGATTGAATGTGGAGGAGTGGGCAGGGCCGGGGAGAGCAAGAGGGGGGAAATGGGGACAGCTGTAATTGAACAAGAAAAAACATAATTAGAAAAAAATGCCCAAGCTTAAAACTCACTATCTGTGAGGTATCTGTGATATGGAGAGTAAATGAATATAATTAGAGCACAGGATATTTCAGGAGATGCAGGAAATAAAGGCTGAAAGAAGCTCAGATCATGTATTAGTGTGTTATTGCTCCTGTAAACCATTTTCACAAACTTAATGAAAGAACACAGAAGTATTACCTTAGAATTCTGTAGTTAGGAAATCTGACACTGAGGATAACTTCAAGGTCTTAGCAGAGCTGCTTTCTTTTGTAGAGGCTCTGGGGTGAATTCCCCATTCCTTCACTTGTTTGAATTGTTGCCAGTTTCTTACCCTTTGGGGACTGTGGGTCCTTGTTTCCTGAATGGCTGTCAGATCCAGCAGCTGCTCTCATTCTTTGACTCGGACCTCCTTTCCCCATCTCAAATCCAGCAGTGATGGGATGAGTACCTGTCACACTTAAAATCTCTTCTTCCTTTTCTTTCATTGTTGCACGCCTCTCATGGACTTTTCTACCTCCTCTTCCACTTTTACAGGCCCATTCAATTTTAGTGGTTTCATGTATAAGATATTCATACGGTCCAGGGATTAGAGCTTGGACATCTTTTGGGGGGTGCTATTATCCTGCCTACCATGGAGGAGTCACATGCATCAAATGTGTTTACAACAGTAAAGAGGGTTAGCTTTTACTTCATTTCAGATTCTTTAGTGCATGCCTGTCTATTCATTTCCTAGTTCTTACCCAATTCTATAATAGCATATTCTGTAATTATTATTTAAACTATGGTATTAGTACATGTTTAACACTTTTATTTATATATTTTTGCCTTCTTCTTGGTCAGCATCACTAGAACTTGGCCTTGCTCATCAGTCCTTTCCATAAACCTGCTGTTGGTTCTATAAGTCTTATTTATATATTCTTTGTTTTACTAAGGATTATATTACTAATTTTTATGCTTATTTTATTATTTTAATACCTTTTTCAGTTTTCTCAGTTTTCCTTTTTTCCAGATTCTTGAAATGGTCATTAGCTCATTAGTTTTATTTCTCTAATTTATTTTTTCATAAATGTGTCTAAATTCCAAATTTTCTCTATGTATCCTTTCCTGTATCCAGCAGATTTTGGCATCTAATAGTCTCATTGACATTCAATTCTGTGTTTTTAATTCCCCTATTGTTTCCTCTTTTGACAAAAGAGTTAGTAAATTGTATTTTATTTAGTATTGCAAACATTTGGTATTTTTTTGCCATATTTAAACAAAAATTATTCATTTCTATTTTATTGCATTGTTAGTGCAGAGCACAGTTTGTTTGCTCTTGATTCATTGGGAAAAAATAAGGCTTTTTTGTACACAATTTCATGGTAAATGTTAAATTTTTTATTAGTGATTAATATAAGCATGAATTTTTTGTTTAGATGTATGCAGTACTTATTTATACTTGGATTATACACATTTTATGTATTTGAGTTTATTTATTATCTCCTTTAAATATCAACTTGAAAGAGAAGTAACAAGCCTAATTCATTATTTTATTATTTAATATTTGTGGGCTATAATATTTATTGTCCATGGCATTAGAGGTGAAATCTATCAAATTTGTAATGAACATATGATCATTATGTTGTAAAAGGAATTTATTTATAGGAAAAAAATAAATTGTTCAACTGATTTTATTAACTATTTAAGTATGCTAAAAGAAAAAAACATTTAATTTATGAGTATTAGGAATGTATGTTTTCTTCTCTAATTTTGTAAATGATATATCACTGACAGAAACAGTAAATATTATACTTAATAGAGAAATGTTGGGCATTTCTATTAATGTATTTTATTTAATATATTATCATTGACATTATCTCTTATAATGTTTAATATTACTGGGAGTAATAAGTAAAACCATAAGAAAATGTATAAGAAGCATGAGAATTATAGTGATATGATCATCTAAACAGAGACTCAAGAGTATCTACAGATGAAAAAGTTTATTAAGGTGGCTGAGTAAAATACATATGTTTTGTATGTGTGTATATATATGTGTATAATATACACACATAAATTTTTCTATACATAGGGGTAGGCAAAAGTAGATTTACAGTTATGGGTATGTTAAAGTTTATTCTTGTATTACTATTTATCAATTAATTATTGTATTGTTTATTATTAACCTACTTTTCCCATCCCTGTACATAGAAATATATATATATATATTTCTGTGTGTAGTTATATGAAAATGAGAGATGGTTTATTACAAATAGGGAAAGGATGTGTTATTTTAGTAGGCAGTGTTGAGAAAACGAACTATCCACTCTATGGAAAAAAGCATAGCTATATCACTACTTTATTCCAAACAGCACTGCATTCAACATGTATTAATGCCCTAAATGTTAAGAAAATAAAAACTATTAAAATAATAGAAGATGACTGGGAAGAACTTTTTGGTTACCAAGGGGTGAGAAAAATGTCTTAAATGAGATCTATAAAGCACAAATACGCTACAGGAAAGGCAGATTTGACATGACAAAATATTTTTAAGAATTATCTTTATTAACAATTTCTATAATCAAATTTACATAGAGATAACCAGTGAAAAAATTCTAAATATCGTGTAAATATCTAAAATTTTTCAAAAGTAATATAACTAATAAAAGCTCTAAATACAGGAGAGTAAAAAGAGAAATATTTCAGTGGCAAAACTGACGAAGGGATAAACAGAAATTTGTAGCGCAATGGCTGCATAAACTTGTTAAGTAATTGTAAAAAATGCAAATTAAAACAACAGAATGAAAACGTCTACAAATGTGTACAATCTACTGATGACAAGGTCATGGAGAAAGGGAATGTGTGACAGCATTTAGGGAAACTTAGCATGTCTGTTCTTTAAGATTCAGTGATTCTACTCCTGAATGAGGTTCCCAAAGGGAAAACAATTCTCAAATGACCTCAGAAGACCTGTAAGGTATATATGGAAACTTTGTCATGGCAGGTATGTAGATAAGGAATGAGGTGATACTAAGTAAAGCTAGAAATAGTAAGAGGGAAGGGACAAAAATATATACAGCACCGTGGATAAACCTCAAAAATACAAAGATGAATGAGAAAAATAGTAAATAGGTCTTACAGCCTAGTACCATTTGTTTAAATTAAAAGGACATATTCAAGAAACAACAGTACATATTTTTAAATAACATCTGTGTATTAAGGACACATATTGAATGTACTAGATCAATAGCTATGGAAGAGAAGCATAGAAATGGGAATTAAAATTAAAAAAGGAGGAAACAAGACAGGGAATATTTATATCACATAGTGGTATAAATTTCTTTTTTACTTTTTTAATGAAAAGTGACTCCAGAACTAGACAGAGCTAAGTTAGTGTAGCAGCTCCTGTATTATCAACCCAGCAAACCCCTTTTATTCGGAGCAAGTAACTGTTCATTTTGTCTGTTTCACTTCTGGGTTTGGTGCTTGCATTCCAATGGGGAGGAACGGGACAACCTGGAGGCCAAACCAAAAAAAAGGGATGCAAGTCTGAGTCTGTCTCTGTTAAACTGCTTGCCAAGAAGTCCCCCTCAAACTCTTTTGGATATATCTTATTGGCCAAAATCATGTCACATGGCTACCTTCAGCTGCCAGGACACCTGGAACATCAAATATTCAAACTTTTAACCCTATAGAAAAGAGAAAAATTATAGGAAATGTCTGTCATTGAGTGTGCCCAATAGTGAGCCTGTTCATGTGTGCTGGTTTGATCTGAATGAGCTGGGCATTTCTGGTAAGGACTAAAAGGGAATAGATCTTGGTGCCTAAGCCACACAATAGCAAGTAGATTTCTTGATATAATAAAATATTTTATTATAGAAGGTAGTAAGATTCACCAGTGATTTCTGAGAATAAGTAATAAAATGATGAATGTGCCATCTTTGAAAGCCCCCTATGATTATGAGTTTTTGGATATGTTGTAAAAGAGGGAAACTAGAAACAGAAAAATGGAGTAAAGAAGCACGGTGTAGTGCAGTCAAAGTTTATGGTATTCATACCCCTTGGTTTGATTTCTGGCCCCACTAGCTAGTTTCATTAACTTGATGCTCATTAATTCTTTGAGTCTCATTTTCTTCATCTGAAAATAAGGCATAATGATACTAATTGCTGCAACAAATAAGTGAAATTATGTGTGTAAAATTATGCAGCAGTGCAGCACGTTTAGCATAGGCAAAAAAAAACGTTCACTGTGACAAATGGGACCTACCAAACACCTTTCAGAAATATCATACTCAATGATAAAATACTGGAGTTTTTCTCATTACAGACAAAAGCAAGATAATGATGCCCACTGTGCAGCATAGTTCACATTTCAAAATGTTGCTCTTGGCCAATTAAATAGGCCAAGTACAAAATAAAAAGTGATTCGATTATAATTCTAATTTTTATATCAAAGGACTGATAAAAGCTAATCTCACAAATCCCAGGGGGATTTTACAGAAGACTGCCGAATGGTAGCCAAGTCACAATGTCAGGGAGGAGTGTGTGCAGGGGATGAGGTCGAGCTCAGCTCTACAGTGACAATTCGGTGATTGTGGCACAATCTTGAGGGTTATGAAATGTGTCCTAAATCTATAATTTGATTTTTCTTGTTTTGATTTATTTACCCACTCAGACCTAAACTTTGCCATTTTACAAAGTCTGACTAATAAATAACAAAACTCTACTTATTACTATAAAACTCTGATGTATCATCTTTTAATAAAGCACCAACCCTTTTAATTATCATGAATAAATCAGAATATTTTTAACTAAGCATGCTCATAGACATTAACAGGACTTTAAATGTTAGCTTTTGTAGTAGATCTCATCATTAAAGAGAGTGGCAATTGATTATATCTGTATCAGGATCCTTAGGTAGTGTGCTGATATATTTACTAATTTTAAAAAAGATAAAGTGATTTCTTTTTTAAATACCAGTCTACCAAACGTAAAGAAAAAACAAGCAGATTTCTAACAGCCATTAACCTCAGTCTGAAGTTGTTAATATACATTGTTTCATTTAATCCTCACGGCAGCCCCTTGAGGTAGGGGCTGTTATTTTTCTTACTTTACAGAAGAGGAGATCAAGACTGAGAGCATAAATGACCCGCCTGAGCTAGTAAGCTCGTTGGTAGTGGGGACAGATGGGCATCAGGGACTGTATGCTGTGCTTGCTGCCTTCAAAGCTATGCCCCACTGCCTTCTCTCAGAGATTTGCCTCACGCCTTGTTTAAACTGAGGTTATTATACCTTGGCCAAATGTAGAACTTGTATATGAACCTATTGGTATTCCTGTCAGTGATCAAAACCTGTGTTTAGTTTGTAGCTTATTGCAAATCATGAGTGTAAGAGTAGAGTTATGTGAGAGAAATAAAACAACTGTTCACCTAGGGCACAAATAGATTGCCTTCCTTCTGGGCCCCGTGTGAACCTATGAAAGAATTTTCCTTCATGAGTTTAAAAGTATCTGGCCTCTAACATGTGATATATGAAAATAGGCCGAATGAATTCTGCTAAACAAATGATTTGAAAACTCTTTATATGCTTCTATGGAAACATAACAGAGAAGCCAGAAGGAAGCAAAGTAAGTCTCTCCTGTTGCTTATGTGTACAGCTGCCCCTGGGCTGCCTTATAATAATGAGCTATGAATAATTCTGTCTTAACAAGCAAAGCTTAATAAGAACAAATAATTCTCTCTTTCGCATTGAGAACTGAAAGAATGTTCTTTGCTATAAAATTCTAGAGATTGTTTTCAGTATTGAAAGAGAGTGAATGATATTAAAGCTTAGTAATAAATTAATGTATTTCTTCTTCTATGTTGGATCACCCTCTTAAAAGAGGTTGTTCTCTGCTAATCTTTTAAACCTACAGTATTATAATCAGGTAAAATTATGCCTTTGTGAAGTCTCATTACTGCCTGCATTTATTTTGTACTTGTATTTCACATTGTAAGGAACATCAGATATTAAAAATAGTTGAGACAAATAATTTTCAATATTTTTCTGTTCTTTTAATAACAGAGTAAAGGCAACAATTTAAATGTCATTCTATTTACACATAGCATAAAGAAAATTGCTAAAATTAAATATAGTTTAATCTTTTCAGTAAATACCAAGATTAAAGTATCTGCTAGAATAATTTAAAAGTATGTAAAGTTAAATCTTCATTTATTCATGTTGTATTGCTTCTGATCTACTTTGTAGTATCAGCTCAATATGTGTATTAAACACATTTAGTATTATTTTCATCTATACTTTTGAAGGTGAGATTGCCACATCAATATATTTAAGAAAATCCCCAATAGGAGTGGAGCTTAATGTCTAAAGTACTTTAAGTGCTCAACCTTCCAAAGTAGACCATGAAATGCATTTGAATTCCCTGCGATAATTTATCTTCCCCACTGCCTTGCAGGCTACACTGACCAGGACTGAGATAAATCCTCCAGAAGCTCATTCTGCCTTTTGACCCAGCAATTCCACTGCTAGGATTATATCCTAAGAACCCTGAAACACCAATCCCAAAGAACCTATGCACCCCAATGTTCATAGCAGCACAATTTACAATAGCCAAGTGTTGGAAGCAACTTAGGTGCCCATCAGTAAATGAATGGATCAAAAAACTATGGTATGTCTACACAGTGGAATTCTATGCAGCAGAAAGAAAGAAGGAGATCCTACACTTTGTGATAGCATGGATGGAACTGGAAAGCATTATGCTAAGCAAAATAAGCCAGGTGGTGAAAGACAAATACCATATGATCTCAGCTTTAACAGGAACCTAACAGCATAATAAACAAGCAAAATATAACCAAAGTCACTGAAATTGAGAGCAGGCTGACAGTGACCAGAGGGGAGAGGGGAGGGAATTTCAGGGGAAGAGTTTACAGGAACAAGTATAAAGGACACATGGACAAAAACCAGGGGAGGGTGTGGAAATGAGAGGCAGGTGGGGAGGGCTGGAGGGGTGGGCTGGGATGGGAGTAAAAGACCGAAAACTGTGCTTGAACAACAATTAAAAAAAAAAAAATCCTCCAGAAGCTCTTTCTGGCTGCTGCCAGAGTGCTGTGCAAGGCCACCTACCTGTAACTATCATCAATTTTATTCATCCCCAGTCAGTGGATCATAGTTAACTTCTCTGTAAGATCTTAGAATTGAAAGGACGGGAGTCTAGTGGTGAGGTAAGAAGAGGCACACAGAACATCTTCCTTCAGGGCTTGTTTGAAGATAATCCTTATCTCTGCCACTTGTATCTCAGGATCATGTATATCACTGTCCATCTGCAGCTGTGCTTGGGTACATACTCTACCTAGTGAAATGCTGTGAAGTCTTGTGGATTGATGATAAAAAGTATCTATTTGAACTGAATCATGGTACACATATAGAGAATTGGTGTAACACTGAGACAGGATAGAGAATGTGCATTGTTATTTTTTTCCAGGAGAAAGCAAAATGTTTCTTTTGTTTGCTACTTAGTGATTTTCCATACATAGCGTTATATCAGTTGTTAGGACATATGCTCTGTGCTTCCATAAGAGGACTGTACCTGTCAAAATTTCAATTTGAAACCCACCTTATTAAGTTTATAATAATCCATGATTTTTTTCCCTTTTTTAAGTTGATGTTCGAATACAGCTGTCTGCATTTTCTCACCACCACTTCTCCTCCCACACCCACAATTGTTTTTAAGACCCACTATCTTTTTTCAGAGTACAAATATGTAGGTTAAAGGGTGATATGACAGGCATAGGCACCTCTAAAAATTTTAAATCTTTGATGTGCTTCTAACACTATGCTCATCTCAGAATATGAAACTGCTTTTTCTTATTCTTTTGATAGGGAAGACCATTTCTGAGCATATCACCTTGACCCTTTAAATAGATCAAATTTCTTTATGCCAGTGACCATGGAAACAATCAATGAATTCTATATTTTCCCCAATACTATTCCAAGTACATGCTCAGAGTAAGGAGGTTAACCATTCTATGGGTTTGGGGTCCCACTGTGCTGATAAAGAGGCAGACTCGGGCCTAAAATCCATTTATTAACATATTATAATGTATATATGAAAATTGATAGCAGGGTCCTTCCTCAGGAGTATGTACACTCTGTTTCACACAGAGTGATTTTAGTTAACATTTGGAAAAGGGGAAGGGTTATGATGACTTATTATACTGGCATTCATCAGCTCCGCAATCCCCAGACTTAAAATTTTCTCTGTTTATAAATTTAGCAGAAACTCTCCTAAGATGCCATCGACACTCCCTTAAAAGTGCCTTATATAAAGCTTTTTATTCCTACTTTTCTGTTCTTAATGGCCCCTGGTAAATAACTGCCTCAGCCACCTGAGAATCTTACTGTTTTCATTGAAATCAGGAATCCCTGTTCGGTGGCATAATTTCCCACATACATCTTCAGAGTACACATAGCAACTACTGAAGGTACTCCTGTTGCCACTCCCCTACACCAGTACAGGGCTCAAAAAGGTAGCCTAGGAGGACACTCAGGGGACATGGGAGGCTACGATTGAATAGGATTCACATGATAAGCTCCTCTAACATTTCCAAGCTCCTCTGATTATTCTCATGACATAATAGAGATTAGTTTTTAGTGTCCAAATTCAATTTTACCATAGGTCAACATGATGTCCAAGTGCTACTCAACCAAACAGATGAGCACAGATCACACAAGAATCCCAGTTTTCTTTTATTGGCCTCTCTATTCACAAATATGGCATAATCTAATGTTCTCAGAAAAGGTCCCCAGTATATTCTTTGTATACATTGGAAAATACTTGTGATTCTTTCAGTGTTTGGGATGTTTGATAGGTGCCCAGTAAATGTATGCCAACCATTGGCTGCATCATTAGTCAGACATTCAACCACTCAGGAGCCTGCTTTGAGAAGCAAATGAACTCACTTCATGAAAGTAGTTCCATTCCAGAAAAAAAATTTATGGGAAACTGATCTAAGCATATAATATTCATTGTCCCCTAATTTACTAATCACACCGATGTGCCTCCTGCAACACTTGGGTGAGAGGTCACTGACCTACAGCAATGGCAATGCCTTTGTTACAAGATTAATCCCTCTTCAATTCTTGAATATAGAGCACACATGAAAACATTTATAAATTTTATAATGTTCAGATATAAAGCACTGTCAAGATTTTAGTCTAGCTCTGCTATGACACAACTGAGGATATATTTTTTCAGTATTGTTTTTCTTATTAATGGAATATGTATGCTAATTTTAGACATCAGAAAATATAAAAAAGGGACTCAACAAAAATCACCAAGGTTAATAAATCTCCTATATGTTTCTGGCTATAGGTGTAAGGATGTCAAATATATACATATATAGACATAAAAGTTTTTGAGAAATAAAATAATGATGTCATATTATTTCATTTAAGGTTTTTATCAAAAATATTTTTGTGCAATTATGTATTTTTTCAAAGCATAATTTTAGAAACTGTACAGTAGTTTCAAAAAATTATATACTAGGTTTCATTTAATTATTTTCCTGCTGTTGAAATTTTAATTGATGAAAACCGAGTATTTTAAACACACTGAGAATGTATTTTACAAGCATTTAAGGTGTTGCTATATGAGTGCAATGGGATGTCTTCTTAACATATTCCTCAAAAGAATTCATCTGCCTTCTTTAAGATCAGTCTTCTAGTTCCCCAAGGTTCTGTTTTTCACTGGGAAACTTTTTAATATCTAGCAAGCAATTATAATAGTGTTATCATAGTGCCTGAGGCATTTAAGCACACATGATTCTACCCCCTTTGCCCAACTATAACTGAATTATCTTGGTTAGAAAAAAAAAACATTGTTCTCAGCATGGTTGCAGTAAAACGAGGGGGGAAAAGTAATATAAAAGATCAGGTAGAAAGGCCTGGGAAGTGCACAGATACTGCACCTGGGTTTGGGGCTTGGTTGCTACTCCCTGTTGAGCACTTAAATAGTATTGCGCCCTGGGGAAAGTCACTTAAATTCTCTAGACCTCCAGCTCCTCATCTGATAATTTATCTCAAAGAGTAATTTTCACTCTGAAATTTTTAATTTATCTTTAGAGGGAATAAGTGCTTCAGCTGATGTAATCTTGTTTCTAAGTGATTTATCTGAAGCCTGGTAAAAATTATACAGATTAATTCTATGTACTTGACTAACTTTATCAAGTGTGGTTTTTATAAACAGAGTCCGAGTTTCTTTGAAGTTATTTATTGTCATATGTGGTTAAGAACTGAGAACATATTTCTAAATGTTGTTTCTCTACAGTTAATGTTTTTTTTTACCCCACTACTAAACTCAACACATTTTTGTAAAATATACAATAAAAACTAATCTTAACTTATTTTTCATATGAATATTACAATTACACTTTTATCTTTAAAATAGTCTATTTATATTGATTAGAGGCATGTTTGAATTAGAAATTACTTTGGGAATAATTTATGTTATTATAATGTTGAGTCCCATCTGGGTAGAATTTTAAAATTGCTCTGGGAAAAAGAGTCTTAGAATCTTATATTTTTGCCTCTTACTAGATATGCTGGGCAAGAAGAGGATCTTCTGCCATCAGGTTTGGAAATATTAATGGATAGGACTAGCCCAGCTTACTGCTTATGAACAGAGGAATGAGAGGGAGATTGTCCTAGCAGATATTAGAATATATTCTTACAATATTAAACCAGTATGATATTGGCCCTTGAATAAAAACTTAGATCAAAGAATCAAATGAGAATCTGCAAACCACAAGTCTGGTATTTACAGAAAAAGAATTAGATATTTAAAAATAAAACTGTAGCAATTGTTAGATATAGGGATTTAAAATAAAGTTATATGCTTTTACTCCTCACTTTACCAAAATGAATTCAGTATGAATAAAAGTTAAAACAAGAATATTTATATAATGTAAAATAAAACATGATGATCATCAAAGGTTTTGATTACGTTTATTATTACTATGCTATAAAATTATTTTCTTAGCAAAACAATAAAAATAAAAATATATAATGAATAAAAGTAGTATATTCAAGAGCAAAAAGCCACTATAACCAAAATGCATGAAGAAAAGTCAAAGGTAAAATAAGAAAAACTAAAGAAAACAAAGTGTATCATGGGTGAAATGTCAGTTTAATTTCTTTAACAAATAAGAAGATGTTATGAATAATTTTAAAAGTGTGACAAGAAAAAAAATGACAAATAAAATAGGTTGATTAGGACAGAATACAAATAAATGCATGTAACATATCTGACCACACTTGTATACAAATAAAAGCAAATCAAATAAAAATATATTTTATCTGTTATATTTCTGTTACAAACGATGAGTAACACTCTCATAGCTTACAGCGCAGAAACATGCACTGTCTTTTATCATCAAAAGCCTTCAAAGTTTATGGCCTTTGTTTTAGCAATCCACTTCCAGAATTTTTCTTTAGCTAATGATAAGCAAGTGTGTAAAGGTATAGTTATAAAGATGTATTAAAGCAGTTTATACCAGTGAAAAATTGAAGGAAACGTAAATGTTTTTCAGTAGGAGACTGGTTAAATGAATGGTATACTTAAAAGGAAAGCTCTGTTGGTCAAAATGGTGACGATGGGTTTATGTATTTATTAACAGGCAAAAATGCATATGGTATATACCTGCAGTATTTCTAATTTTTATTTAATTTGTTGACTGTACTTATAAAGATACACTTGTATCCCCCTAAATGACACTGCTATAAATATCACTTCTGGAAATGCCCAGTTAGTGACTTTATACACAGGTACACACACATACAAATACATTTACAAAAATATACACATGGATTTTCCATCATATTTTTACAATGTAAGTTAGCTGACAGTATTTTTTAATAAACGTTCAAATTACTATCATTAGATAAGTGGCTGTAGCTGGGCCATTTTGAAAAGAACTATTAAATGTTATAAAAGAAGCAAGTTATTTACATTACTTAATTTAAAAACTACAGTTAGAGCCATTGTAAAATGTTGGACAAAAATGAATATTGCTAAATGCTGAGTGATAGATGTGCACACATGGACATAAACTTTCACATTCTTCAGCTAGTTAGTCAGCTGGCCTGGTACTTGAGGAAAGTCAAGTGTTTTTTCTGATGCCTTTGAAACTAAATATCTCTTAGATGATGTTCATGAGTTAGGCTTACAGTAAATTTCACAGTGACAGGAATATTTTAAGTGAGTGAAGTAATTGTATATCCATTTGTATACCTTCTGACATTTCTTAAATCCTGTATGGTGGTGTAAAGTTTATATCTTAAAGAAGTATTTCTGGAGTGGATGAAATTTATTTCTTGTTGTCACATAAAAAACTGAGCAGGCTTAGTAAGAGGACTTTGCGAATAGTAAATGAATGAGAATAAGATTAGAGCTGCCTGAAGTCTGTCTCTTTCAAAGTGGAAGAAGCATCAAGGTGAGGAAAAAGCCCAGAGAAAACTCTAGGTAGAGGAGGCTTTCTCTTTTTATTATTACAACTTTTTTTTAGAAAAGTTATCAAATATTTGTTATCTGTTCTAATTTATGGTAAAAAAATTTCAAAGGGACTGCAAAACCATGTCCCTTGTAGGTAAAATGAACCCGAAACACAGTGCTGCTGTTCAAGCCACTTTGCTGACTGTTTGTAAAACATCATGGAAGTTTTGTAATCCCAAAAAAGTATTCTTCACTTTGTCTTTCTTTGTCTTTGGATAAATACTTTTTCTCAATTATAGTTAGATGCCTAGAAAATTTCTGGCAATCTCAAATATTTGTAGTTCATCATGTCATGTAGTTCCAGCCTGTTGATCATGTGACCTGTTCAGTCTCCCAGGGCTCCACCTTGGGGAGGGCTCCACACCGGGTTCAAAGCTTTGCTGTTGCTATCTTGAAATTCTTAATAGTTTTGAACAAGAGGCTTTGCATTTTTATTTTTCACTGGGCCTTCACATTATGTAGTTTGTCCTCCTCAGTCCTTTAAGGTGACGCCCAATGATGAAAACCAGTGGAATTGAGTTTGTAGGATTGGAAACTTTTCTAGAGTCTGAATGATTTTAACTTTTTATTTTGAAATAATTTAGATTCACGGAAGGTTACAAACTTCATCCAGAGGAGTCAGGTACACCCTTCCGCCAGCTTGCCCCCATGCTAACATCTTGTACAACCGCAGAGCAGGGTGCAAGCCCAGAACCTGGCGTCAGTGCAGCCTACAGACCTTCTTCAGATTCAGGGGATTCCCACCACAGTCAAAATACGGAACTGTTCAGGCATCGCAGAGGGGCTCCTCTTGTGGTACCTTTTTATGGGGGAGGCTTTATTCTGACGACAAAACAATTTACCCCAATATCTGACATTACATTACATTATACTGTATCTGACATCAATGTAAGCTGTTACTATTGATGCAGGGTGCAGCCAGGAGGGGGGCCCCCAAAATAGGGATTTGGAATGGGCCCAGAACTCAGGGTGTCCAGGGAATCTTAGAGGGACATATAAGATGTCCTCACCCCTTCCCCCACAGGTATGAGTTGGGGGAAGGGACACATGGAGCAGGGACATGCAGAGCTGCTAATCCATGGCATGGTCCTTTA
>PVKU01013663.1:0-27455 GCA_004027475.1 Anoura caudifer
AAGGAAAGGAAGAAGAAGAGAGAGAGAGAGAGAGAGAGAGAGAGAGAGAGAGAGAGAGAGAGAGAGAGAGAAGAAAATGGCAATGAATAAGTACCTATAAATAAAAACCTTAAATGTAAATGGATTAAATGCTCCAATCAAAAAGTGTAGAGTAGCTGAATGGATAAGAAAGCATAACCCACACATATGCTGCCTACAAGAGACCCACCTCAGGACAAAAGACCTATACAGAATCAAAGTGAATGGGTGGAAACAAATTTTCCAAGCAAATGGACAGGGAAAAAAAGCTGGGGTAGCAATACTCATATCAGACAAAATAGACTTCAAAAGAAGAGGCATAAAGAGAGATCCAGAAGGTCACTTCATAATACTCAAGGGAAGAATCCAACAAGAACACATAAGCATTGTAAATATATATGCATGCAACATAGGAGCACCTAAATACATCAAGAAAATCATTGAGGACTTCAAGATACTGATAGCAACACAATTATTGTAGAGGATCTTAACACCCCACTGTCAAAAAAGGACAGATCTTCTAAACAAAATATCAACAATGATACTGTGGCATTGAACAACACTCTAGATGAAATAAACTTATCTGATTATATATATATATCCCTTCATCCCAAAGAAATACACATTCTTTTCAAATGCATATGGAGCATTCTTAAAGATAGACCACATGATAGGACACAAAACTAGCCTCAACAAATTCAAGAAAATTGAAATCATACCAAGCATTTTCTCTGAACACAAGGGACTGAAACAAGAAACCAACCCCAAAGGGAAAACCCCAAATCCTCAAAATCATGGATATTGAATAGCATGCTATTAAATAATGAATGGGTGAAGAAAGAAATTAGGGAGAAAATCAAAAAGTTTCTGGAAACAAATGAAAATGAACACACAATGACCCAAAATATATGGGACACAGCAAATCAGTCCTCAGAGAGAAGTTCGTAGCAGTACAGGCCTACCTAAAAAAGATAGAAACATCTCAAACAAACAACCTGATGCTATGCCTACAAGAACTCAAAAAATAACAACAAAGACAGTGAAGAGCAAGTCAAAGGAAGGAAATAACCAAGATCAGAGGAAAATTAAATGACATAGAGACTACAAGCACAATTCTAAGGATCAATGAATCCAGGAACCACTTCTTTGAAAACATAATCAAAATTGATAAGACTTTAAACAGGCTCATCAAGAAAAAAAAGAGAGAGGACTCCAATAAACACAATCAGAAATGAAAGAGGAGAGATTACAACTGACACCACAGAAATACAAAGGATTGTAAGAAATTACTATGAAGAACTGTATGCCAAGAAATTTGAAAATCTAGGTGAAATGGACAGGTTCCTAGAAAAATATAATCTCCCAAAACTGAATGAAGAAGAAGCAGAAAACCTGAACAGAACAATAACAGCAGATGAAATTGACACATTAATCAAAAAACTCCTGACACACAAAAGCCCGGGACCAGACTTTATCACAGGAGAATTTTATAAAGCATTTAAGGAAGACATAACCCCTATCCTTCACAAACTTTTTGAAAAAATCCAAAATGATGGAAGACTCCCAAACTCTTTTTTATGAAGCCAGCATTATTCTAAAACCAAAACAGATAAAGACATAACAAAGAAAGAAAACTTCAGGTGAATTTCGCTGATGAACATAGATGCTAAAATTCTCAACAAAATATTGGCAAACCACATCCATCAATACATTAAAAAGATGATACACCATGACCAAGTGGGATTCATCCCAGGGATGCAAGGATGATTCCACATTTGCAAAGCAGTAAATGTAATACATCACATAAACAAAAGCAAAGACAAAATTCACAGGATCATATCAATAGACGCAGAAAAAGCATTTGATAAGGTACAGCACCCATTTATGATAAAAACTCTCAGCAAAGTGGAATTGAGGGAGCATTTCTCAACATAATAAAAGCCATATGTGAGAGACCTACAGCCAACATCATATTCAACAGGCAAAAACTAAAACCTTTTGCACTAAGATCAGGAACAAGACAAAGTTGTCCACTTTCACCACTTCTATTCAATGTAGTATTGGAAGTATTTGCCACAACAATTAGACACAAAAAGGAAATAAAAGTCATCCAAATTGGAAAGGAGGAAACAAAACTGTCAATGTTTGCAGATGACATGATAGTGTACATAGAAAATCCTTTAGATTCGGCCAAAAAGCTGCTTGACCTAGTAAATGTATTTGGCCCAACAGCCAGGTATAAATTCAATATCCAGAAATCAAAGGTATTTTTGTATACCAACAATGAAACTGCAGAAGCAGAAGTCAAGAAAAAATCCCATTCCATATAGCAAAAAGAAAAATAAAATTCCTAGGAATAATCCTAATCAAGGAGGTAAAAGACTTGTATGCAGAAAACTACCCAACACTGAAGAAAGAAGTCAAAGAAGACACAAACAAATGGAAACATATACTGTGTTCATGGATCGGAAGAACTGACATCATCAAAATGTCCATACTACCCAAAGCAACTTACAGATTCAATGCAATACCATTTAAAGTACCAATGGCATATTTCACAGAGATAGAACAAACACTTCAAAAATTTATAAGGAAACATAAACAACCTCAAATAGCTGCAGCAATTTTGAGAAAGAATAGCAAAGTAGGAGGCATCAAAATACTTGACACCAAACTGCATTACAAGGCCACTGTAATCAAAACAGCCTGTTACTGGCACTACAAAAGGCACTTGGACCAGTGGAATAGAACAGAGAGCCCAGAAATAAACCCAATTTTCTATGGTCAATTAATATTTGACAAAGAGGACAGCAACATAAAATGGAATAAAAATAGCCTCTTCAACAAGTGGTGTTGGGAGAACTGGACAGCTGTGTGCAAAAAAAAATGAAACTTGAACACCAGCTTACACCATACACAAAAGTAAACTCAAGGTGGATAAAAGACTTAAATATAGGCTGTGACGCCATTAAAGTCCTAGAAGAGAATATATGCACAAAAATCTCAGATATTTCACACAGCAACATTTTTACTGTTATGTCCCCTAAAGCAAGGGATATAAAGGAAAGAATAACCAAATGGGATCTCATCAAAATAATAAGCTTCTGGATGGCTAAAGAAAAGAGTATTAAAATTAAAAGAGAGCTGACTGTATGGGAAAACATATTTGCAAATGATACCTCAGCAAGGGTTTAATCTCCAAAATATATAAAGAACTTACACACCCCACTCTAAGAAGACATGCAACCCAATTAAAAAAATGGGCAAAGGACTTGAACAGACACTTCTCCAGGGAAGACATACAGAGTATCCAGAGACACATGAAAAGATGCTCAATATCGTTAGCTATCAGAGAGATGCAAATTAAAACCACAATGAAATACCACTTCACAGCAGTCAGAATGGCCATCATAAACAAAGCAACAAACAAGTGTTGGAGAGGTTGTGAAGAAAAGGGACCCTAGTGCACTGTTGGTGGGATTGCAGACTGGTACAACTACTATGGAAAGCAGTATGGAAATTTCTAAGAAAACTAAATGTGGATCTACCTTTTGACCCAGCAATTCCACTGCTAGTATTATATCCTAGGAATCCTGAAACTCCAATCTGAAAGAACCTATGCACCCCAATGTTCATAGCAGCACAGTTTACAATAGCCAAGTGTGGGAAGCAACCTAGGTGCCCATCAGCAAATGAAGGGATCAAAAAACTATGGTACATTTACACAATGGATTTCTATGCAGCAGAAAGAATGAAGGAACTCCTACCCTTTGCGACAGCATGGATGGAACTGGAGAGCATTATGCTAAATGAATTAAGCCAGGCAGTGAAAGACCAACAAATACCATATGATCTCACCTTTAACACGAACCTAATCAACAAAACAAACAAACAAGCATAATATAACCAAAGACACTGGGATTCTGAACAGGCTGACAGTCTCCAGAAGGGAGAGGGGAGGGAATTCCAGGGGAAAAGGGGAAGGTTTTAGAGCAACATGTATAAAAGACACATGGACAAAAACCAGTGGGAGGTGGAAATGGGAGGGAGGTGGGGAGGGCTGGGGTGGTGGGCTGGGATGGGAATAGAAGACAGAAAACTCTACAAGAACAATAATTAAAATAAAATAAAATATAAAAAATTAAAAAAGAAAGCTATTATTTTTCACATGTTTATTGGTTATAAGAAGTTACAATAAACACTAATTAATTCTCATGAAGTTTTACAATAATAGATGACTCTGTATTAGTAAAATAATTATATGCAAATGCTTATATCTCTACTTAGTCTATTCTTTGATCTTATTCTTTTTTTCTTAACTTACTCAATTCATGCAAAATCTTAGAAAACATGAAAACAAAGGGTCAATAAAGGTCATACTTTTGGTATTTCAAATGTAAGTAGGGGTGTGTATACTCTTTACCAATTTTTGTAATGTTGGCTCCTGGGTTGGTTTGAGATAAATATTATTTATCATGTTTAGGAGGTATTCTCTTCATTAAGATTATTTCTCTTTTAATTATGTATGGATGCTGAATTACATCAAATATCTTTTGAAACATAGTAATAATAATGATGATTATACAGGTTAGGCTTCATTGTGTGCAGACAACTTTCCCTCCTTTTTCTTCTTCTTTTTTCACTTTCACACTAACCTATGACCATATGACCTAGGCCTGGTCAACACCAGATGTTAGGAACAAGAGCTATGAAAGCAAACTCTACAATATTGGGCCTTCATATGGGATTAGAAGGAATATTCCCAATAATTAGCAAACAAGAGCAAACTAATGAAAGATAAATTTTCACATCTCTAACATTATTCCAGGCTTTACTGGATTTTTCTTCCTTATCCCCATCTTTCATATTTCCATCTCCAGTTAATAACATAACAAAATAGAGAAAATATGACAAATGTCTATTTATTTGTTCATATTTACTAGTTGTAGGTGGTAATATATGTGTTCAAAGGGTATAATGGGGTGAATGGCCAAGGCTGTAGCATTGTCTATGTCATCACTATTATTAAAAAGGTCAAACAAATCTCTCTCTTTTTTAACTTATTGATTCTGATGCTTAAACTTGTCAATTGTTTGAATGGCTCTCTCTGTCTTTCTGATTCTTTTTCAGTCTGTCTCTATTCCTCTGTTCCTTTTTTCCACATCTCATTCTCTTAGCGATGAGAGGTGGTCATATTTTAACACTAAGAGGACACAAATATTTGAAACCCAAATTTTACAAGATCTTAATTTTTTTACTTGATTAAGGTGGTCTTTTTTAGGCTTCTCCACTGTAACATTTGCACCTTTTTCATTTGTAATTAAGAAGTTTCATGGGAAGATACATTGGACTTATGTGAATATCCTATTTCACTTAATTTTTATTTATTAATTATTTAATATTTCTATGAACTCATAGTTTTTTATTTTATTCAATAGGTTATAATATATTACTACTACAATTTATTTTAATGCAAAAATTACACCATCTCCCAATTTGATAATGGGAGTTCCAGCAGAGTAGGAATTTCCAGACTTATCTTGTATTTTCCTTGCATTCATCCTAAATCAGCCATGTCCCTAAGGAGCCCTTTTAGTTGGAAATGGTATTTGGAAATTAAGATCTGAGTACTAGGTGGACTCATTGTTGTGTACTGTTACTCCCCATCCTTCTTATTAGAGACAGAACAAGGAAATACTTGTAGGTGTACACACACACACACACACACAAACACACACATACACTTTTAATTTAGTATCTGATGATGAAAAGAAGACTTCAACAGAATTTCTTTGGTAGGGGATGAGGAAAGAAGGAAGCCAACAGTTAAGGTCATACTTTTGGTATTTCAAATGTTACTATGGGTATGTCATAATTATTATCATTATTACCATGTTATAATGAGGAATATGACTTAAAAAAGAGTCATATATATATATATATATGCAGAACAACTTTTCTGGGAGGTTTGAGACCTTACCAGGTGAAGCTATCTGAAAGCCCCTGGGGGTATCCATGGAACTGGAAAATACAATCAGTAATGTGGAGGGGAGGACCAAGCTAAAAAACAAACACTGAGGAAAAGAACAACAATCAGAGAAAAATTGATACTTTAAAAGGATAGACGACAATAGGGCTTTCATTGAAGAAAGACCATAAAAATAAGACAAATAATACAGAGAGACAAAAAACAATTCTCTTGTCCCAGAGAAGAACCTGAATACAGATACCAATTATCAGTGAAAGCATAAATATAGACCAACACCTAGAAATCCAAGTAAAAATCTTCATCTAGAGTCATTACTGCTAGCTACATACACATATATTTCTAAATATGCACATAAGTACTTGATATCAATACTAGACACTGGTCCTTAAGCTAGGTAGTGTTTCTGGGATCCACAATCTCCTCTGCTGATTTCTGAAGAAGCCACATTTTTTTCCTTGACTTTCTGGGGAGCTGCTCCATATCAGCCCTGGTATTCTTTCAAAGCTTAATCCCATCTGTAAAATATCTAGAATAAATTATTAAAAATTTCCATCATCAGAGAGGCACTTTTCTCTAACTTAAAACACTGAGTCAAGTTTTATGATTATAGTGATGATGATCTTATTTTTCCTTCATTTTGAATGTCCTTCAGGAAATGGTTTATTTTGTAATTAGGAAGGAAATGGTTAAATTTTCTCCTCACATCATTCAATTTTGGATGACATATATTTGATCTTTGTATAATATTTCCTTTTAACTCCACTAATATTATGAAGAAAATGTCACAGCCACAACATACAAAAGCAGGTTAGTCATAATTTTGCTTTTCTTGTACTATATTTTTCACAACAGATTAGGACCAGTCATCATCCGTTTGTGAAGAATCACTTCATGAGGAGAAGTGGTCACTGGTTACTTGGTTTAAATTTCACCAAAGGTGAGCCCTGGACAATATACTAAGTATACAAATAAAACCTCCTTGTTTTTCTCTGACCCATTTAGAATGGTAAATTTCAAATATTCCTAAGGTGTCAATGGCAGTTTCATTTTACACAATGTTTCTGTCCTTCTTTTAAAAACTCTGCCAAGTTTTACTTTGTTTGGTTTAACAACAGCATTGTGGTTCATAGAACATTGCTAGGAATTAAAAACAAGAGTTGACTTCAAGGTCAAAAGCTGAAATTCTAATAGCAAAAGTTCACCAGAATGCCAGATTTTTTAAAAATTGTAATGAATTCTTGTGAAAATCCAGATTTCAAAAAGGTCCAAAAATATCTGTACTCTGAAGGTATTATTTTCTATACAAAAAAAAAAAAAAAAAAAAAACTGTAGTTTAAAAGAGGTACAAGAAAAGAAGTTCTAGAGTTTTCAGCTGTTACTACAAGATTGACTAGCTAAGGTTATATTGTTTAGAAAATTTACTACACCAAGGGTCCAAAACTTATTTTGGGGGCACATATTCATGCATTTATACTTATTTGAAATTTTACAAAATATATAATATTTTATGCCTCAATTTATTTATTTGAGTAGTGAAATTATTTTATCTGTCCTGCTCTCTTCACAGGGTTATTTTGGGAATCAGGCATAATAAGGCAAATTAAGATTTTTTGTTGTTTAAAAAAAGAAATGCTGTATAAATAAGTGGTGTTATTTGCTTCTATTATTATACTAGTGTTGTCCCAAGATTTATGCTTTAAGCTATCACAAATTTCAGCTTCTGGGCCTAAAATTCAATTCTGCAATTTTTGAAATGTTAGTTTACCCCTAAAATCTCAGAAATAGAAAGTTATATTTTAAACAAAATGTCTGAAGTTAGTTAAGAAATGATGACATCATAGTTGGTCATGTAATACAAAATTGGATTAATCTAATAACTGAGTTAGATTTAGGAAGTGATTGGTCCAGTGCTCTAAGCCTTTTAGCTGTGTAAAAGTTCAAATAAATGAAATTCATTCAGAGGTCCACTACATGGAAGAAATTGTGTCAGTGGCCCCAGTGAAGCAATGGACCCAGAGTAGCCCTACTTGGTTTCTTCAGCATGTGTAAAAGAGCTCAGTTTGGAAACCACTCAGCTTCAGAATGCTTTATTTAGCCAAAGGATCCTTCTTCAGGTATGCCTTGCAGAGAAGTACAATATCAACAATATGTAAAGGAGTCATTGACTTCTGGTCAAGATGGCAGCATAGCTAAACATGACTTGCCTCCTTGCACAACTACATCAAATTACAACTAAACTATAGAATAATCATCACTCAGAACCATCGAATCAAGCTGAATGGAAGTCTGACAACTACAGAATTTTAAAAACCACATCCATCCAGACTGGGAGGAGGGGCGGAGACATCCTACCAGGCTGGTCCCATATCCATGCATTGTGGATAAACTTCAGGAGGGATATCCAAAGAGCAAGTAGTTCCAGCCCTACACCAGGGCCCCCAGCCAAAAGTTACTGTGCAGGAAGATAATTCCCCATAACTACTGGCTCCCGAAACTAATGGGTATTGAGTTGGTGGAAGAAACCTCTGGAGTCACAATTAGTTCTACTTAAAGAACCCATACATGAATTTAGACTCACCCCTTTGAGCTCCAGCACTGCGGTAGCAACTTGAAAGGCACCAATGGCATGCAGGGAAGAACTGAAGTATCTGGCATCAAGGAGAGAGCTTGAGGACAGCTTTCTCTCAGGCAGAATGGCAAGCAGAGGCCATTGTCCCTTTTTTGAACCCTCCCCTCAGAGATACACAGAATTGGCAAGCAGGTACCATATTTGAGATTTCATCAACCTGGATAACACTGTTTGTCTCACTCTGGAGATCCCCTGAGATTCCATCCCACCCAACTTAAAGGCCCACCCAAGCTGTTAAGTGATTTGTCCATATGAATGGCTGATCTTGGCTCATGCATCACAACTTCCTAAATCCTCTTAAATAAGCAACATCTGGCCTTAGTGAGCCCTCAGCCCTCATGCCTCTTGCTAAGTGGCCCCAGACCTGGCACTAGTAGCAGTCAACCTAGTGTCACAGCTTGCCTTCACCTGGAAATCTCCGACATAGCATAAGTACCAGCCATCTTACATTGCATTATAGCTTAGGCAGGGTGGCCCTGGGAAAAACACATATGGGGGCTGAAATTGCCCTGCACCACCCAGGAAACCCCAAAGCCTATTCACCCACTGAGCAGCTACAGGTTTGTGGTCAGTGGTCACAGCCAGTCCTTTCAGCTGACTGTCCAGGGTAAATCACTATCATTGACCTGTCAACAGTAATTAAGGCTCAACTACCAGATGAGGAGTACTCAGCTCACACAAAGGTCACACACTGAGTACCCAGCTTGGGTGATAGGAAAGGCTGTGCCACTGGACCCTACAGAACATCTACTATATTAGACCATATTACCAAGACAGGGAGTCATAGGAGCTCTACCTAATATGTAGAAATAAACACAGGAAGTGTGCCAAAATGAGGAGACGATGAAACATGGCCCAAATGAAAGAACAAATGAAAACTCTAGAAAAAAATTAAACAAAATAGAGACATGCATTCTGTCAGATGCAGAGTTCAAAACACTGGTTATAAGGATGCTCAAGGAACTTAATGAAGGCCTCAACAACATGAAAAGATCCAGTCAGAAATGAAGGATAGATTAATTGAAATAAAGAAAAATTTACAGGGAAATAACAGTAGAATGGGTGAAGCCAAGAAATAAATCAATGATTTGGAACATAGAGAAACAAAAAACAACTAATCAGAGCAACAAGAAGAAAATATAATCCAAAAAAATGAGGATAGTGTAAGTAGCCTCTGGGATGACTTCAAGAGGTCCAACATTCTCAACTTAGGTGTGCCAGGAGAAGTGAAACAGCAAGAAATTTAAAATTCATTTTAAAAAATAATGAAAGAAACTTCCCTAATTGGGTAAAGGACATAGACATTCAAGTCTAGGAAGCAGAGAGAGAGTCCCAATTATGATGGATGGAAAGAAACCCACAGCAAGATACATCATAATTAAAATACCAACAGTTAAAGATAGAGAATCTTAAAAGCAGAAAAAGAAAAGCAATAAGTTACCTACAGGGGAGTTCCCACAAGACTGTTAGCTGATTTCTCAAAAAATACTTTGCAGGCTAGAAGGGATTGTCAAGAAATATTCAAAATCATGAAAAGCAGGGACCTACAACCAAGATTGCTCTATCCAGTGAAGCTATCATCTAGAATCAAAGGGCAGATAACAAGCTTCCAAGATAAGAAGAAAACTAAAGGAGTTCTTTATTACCCAAATATTATTATATGAAATGGTAAAGGGACATATTTAAGAAAAAGAAGATCAGAACCATGAACAATACAATGGCAATAAATACATATCTACCTACAAGTGAATCTAAAAAAAACCACACTAAAGAAACATGAAGAACAGAGAAAGAATCATGGATTCAGAGAGCTTTTTGATGGTTACCAGATGGGAGGGCAGTGTGGAGGAATGGGTGAAGGGGTGAGAGGATTAAGAAGTACAAATAGGTAGTTACAGAATTGCCATGGGAATGTAAAGTACAGTATAGAAAATGGAGTAGCCAAAGAACCTATATGTGTGACTCATGGACACAAACAATGGTGTGGGGTTGCCTGAGGGAATGGGGGGTCCTAGGTGGAAAGGGGAAAAGGGGAAAAAACTGGCACGACTGTAATAACATAATCACTAAAATGTAATTAAAAATAAATTTTAAAAAGAAAAACAAAACAAAATATTTAACAACCAGAAGTAGAAGGGAACTTCCTCAATTTGATAATGGGCATCTATGAAAAACCCACATATAACATCACACTTAATGATGAAAGACTGAAAGCTCTCTGTCTGTGATCAGAAACAAACGATGTTTACTCTTACCTTTTTTAGTTAACATTATACTGGAGCTTCTATACAAGGGCAATTATACAAGAAAAGAAGTATACTAAAATTAGAAAATATGACAAATTGCTTTTACAAATCATGCAAAAGAATTGATAATGAACATTGCTGGGGTTCCACCCAGAGCCTTAGAAGAGGTCTGTGGAGATGAGATCCTTGAACCTAAAGTACATTCTACTCTGAACTGTAATGTAATTTTATTACAAAATGGAAGTCTATGTGGAAATGAAAAATGAATAAGATATAGCTACATTCAACAATACGTATAAGTTTTTAAAATATGGTGTTGAAGAACTGGCCAGGTAGCTCAGTTGGTTGGAGGATCATGCCATATTGTGGGTTCAATCCCCTCTCAGGGCACATACAAGAATCAATCATGAATGCATAAATAGGAAGAACAACAAATTCTCTTTCTCTCTCCTTCCCTCCACCCCTCCCTCCCTCTCATTCTCTATTTACAAAAATTAATCAATCATAAGAAATATAATGTTGAATAGAGGACAAACACAAAATAATACATAATGTATTGAGTTAAATAGTGTATTCCCAAAAATTCATGTCTATCTGGAATATTACAATGGGTCCTAATTTGGAAATAGGGTCTTCCAGATGAGTATCTTGAGATGAGATCATTCTGAATTTAGGGTGGGCCCTAAAGCCAATGATTAGCATCTTTATGAGAGAAAGAAAAAGAATATTTAGAGACATAGAGGCACAGGGAAGAAGGCCATGTGAAGATGGAGGTGGCAACTGTGATGCTGCCACAAGCCAAGGAACGTCAGGAGCCCCAGAAGCTGGAACAGGTAAAGGAGGATCTTCCACAGAGCCTTTGGAAGGAGCATGGCCTACCAACACCTTGATTTTGGACTTCTGGCCTCCAGAATTGAGAAAACAAATCCCCATTGTTTTAAGCCACTGGGTTTGTGGTAATTTCTTGTGGCAGCCCCAGGAAGCTAACAATCTGTATTATTAATTTCTAACCACTAAAAACAATAAAAATAAAAATAAAATAAAATAAAAATAAAGGAGTCACTGCTACAGTTGGGTGGGTTAAAGTCCATTTGACCTGTGCCTTCCAGTTGTTAGTAACCCCGAGGGGAAGAGTTTTGTAGAGCACAATTTGCAAACTTTTGATCTAGTTCACTCTTTCACCTAGTCCCAGAATCACTTCTATAACATTTTTGTCCATCATCTATTGTCTACTGTTTTCTTTCACTTCTTAAAAAAAACAGTATGCTCTAATGTTCAACAACCTAGTTGTTTGAAAATGAATCCTTAGGTGGGGTTGAAAACTCAGCCCCTGCAGTGGAGATCTCCTGATTCTAGTTGTTTCATCAGGAGCAACTCAGGCACAGTCTCCCTCTCTTGTCCATGGCTGCTTCCCCTTGACTGTGTATGGACAGCTGTCATGGACCTTCTGCATTTCCTCTTACATGCAAACATATCTCGTTTCCCCATTTTTTCCAACCTCCTCATTACCCTAGCTACCTTCCATAGTATTAGCAGTTATTTGTCACTATATTTTTTAAAAATTTGCGACTCAGCCTTGAACCTAACACTGAAGATTTAGTCTTCTCAGCGCATATCCAATACAAGGGTTGCAACTCATAAAGTGGACTATATCAACTATTGAGGCAATTTACTATAATTTAGCACTGGTTTCTAACTGAAAATGGTTCAATAAACAATACGTTAGTCTATGATTTGTTACTAAGTGTGGGAAGCTTAATGTTATTATTATTAGAGCATGTTACCAGGGGATGATGCTATAATATTTCTTGCCTATTCATTTTAATTTTTCCCTTGGGTTTTGCTTTATCCTTTTGACTCTGTTTTAATTGCTGCCAAACTGCATATTTGCTCCTCTAATAATTATCAAGGTGGCCCTATGACCTTACTAGATGTTGGCATTTTTCATCCTTGGTAATCAGATAGGGAAAACATTTTATAACTGAATTTTTTAGTGGCCAGTGGAGTTTGCCTGGGTCCAAATACTTGGTAATCAAGTTAGCATTACAGAAGAGCCTAGAACATGTGTAAAGACATTTTATCATTTTTAGAGTTATGAACTTCATCAAAAATAAATAAACAAATATATTTTAGAATTTTCAATGTAGGAAGTTTTCCCTTTCACAATATAACCATTCAATGTCCTTTTAGCATTTAAGATGAAGATATTTTGGACTAGTTAAACATTGCAATTATATTAAAGAGATTAGAAGAATCTATGAGTATAGTAGCAGCTGATTAGGTATTTTTTAAAGTTCCATGTATATAAAAATGTTTACACTCATTTTAAGCACTCTTTCTTGAGTTTTTGTGGAATTTGTGAGCTTTGAGACACAAAGGAAAGAAAAGAGAAGTAAATAATTTATCAAAAGATGGCTATCATTCCCCTATACAGTGACAATCTGTCTTTTACTGAAAACCTGTAGCAGCTTGAATAGCAGTTGAACCACCTCACTTTTGCAATTATTTCTTTTTTACCCAGATCACATGATGTGGTAATTCTAAAACCTCTGAATGGAAATTGCTGCCATTATTTGAGGTCATTCTGTAATCTCTCAAAGCCATCAGTAGCACTTCAACTTCCTATCTTTTTATAATGTTAAATCAACAATCACATGAATGGCAGTGTTAGATGAGCTATCCCCAAAAAATAAGATTCAAGAAGGGGATGCCTATATACAAACTTGGCTAATACAAGAGTTGTGTTCTTATTCATCCAGACATCAATTCCTCCATCTCTGTCCCTTACTGTCAGGTCAGGAACTATCCCATTTAAAGCAGAAGTTACCTTGCAACAAAGGGACACAACATTTTATCTATAATGAATAGCATAATGACAACATTTAGAATGCACATGTAGTTTTCAGTATGCCAAATCTTGAAGTTTTCCCCATAGCATGTCAATAAGTCAGAAGGAAAAAAACAGTGAAAAACAAATTTGCAGGGTAAAGATATTGAAGATATTTCTAAAGTTATGTTGAAACATTTCTATTTTGTCAACTAACAACCAAAGCCAAACTGCACTTGTATGGAATCTTACTATTTCTTATGGTTGTGTCCAGCATAGATCACCCTTTCTACTTTTGTTTTTCATAAAATTAATTCTCCCATTTCATCCTCAGATTCCCTTCTTTGGGAGCCAAAGGCCCTTCTTCTGAGTGAACTACCATGCTTTAAAAAGATGATGGAAAGGATTCTTAAGTAGTAGCTCTCAAGGAGACTCCAAAGATGGAGCACTTAAACTGTTGAAGTTGAAAGGAAGTGCAGAGAGGAAGGTACAACCTTGCCTCTATTGAAATTTACCTTTCCCGAACAATCCTAGAACAGGGCAGCTAACCATTCCCATCCTAGGAGATATTTGAGAACCACATGTCTTTCAGGACTGAGCATGAGCTACTAGATTAAATAAACAGATACTGCACTGACATTGGTTAAATGGTAATTGTGTTGCAGGGTCTGATTTAAGTTGTACATGCATTAACTTTTCTAATGCTCACCACAACTCCATGAAGTGCATGATGTTATTACTGAAAGGCAGCATAGTGTGCTAGATAATATCACAGTTCTAGAACAGGAATGGCACTAGGGGTATTCCTAGGAGTATAAGCTCAGGGTATAACCTCATCTCTCAATGACAGATTCCTCCTTTGTGGAAGCATCAGCTCTCACTGTTTTTCTCCAGTTTGTAGACAAGGCAACAGAGATTGAAGAACTTACTCAAGGTCACATGGTAAATAGGCAGCCAAAATCTGCATACATGACCTCACTCTACCCTGCCTCTGGCAATTATGTTTATAAAATATTGTTTTCTATTTTTAATTTTTTTCCTTGTGAAATGGTATCTATAACTGTGTTTCTACCATTGGGATATAATCATCAGATGGTTCAAGCAGAAAATAACAGTTATCTATACATTTAGGTCAGTTGTTCCCAAAGTTTTCCAGATGTTAGGCTCCCTCCCAGAATAGGTTCCTGACATAGATACACTGGATATGAAGTATGTGAAAGGCATATTGATCAGACCTGGGATGTTATTTTTGCTAGTCAATGCAGCATAACAAATTAGCCCCAAATGTAATGGTCTGAAACAACAATAAATATAATTGCCTTGTATGACACCTAGGCATCAGAAATCTAGGAGGATTTTATCTGGGTGGTTCTGGCTCAGGATCTCTCATGATGTTGCACCCATGATGCTGGCTGAAGGTGTACTCATCCAAAGGCATGACTGGGGTTGGAGGATCTATTTCTGACATGGCTAACTAATGTGGCTAATGGGAGATGGCCTCAAATCCTTGCCAAGTGGACCTGTCTTTAGAGCCATATGAGTATTTTCAAGACATGGTAGCTAGCTTCTCCCAAAACAAATGATGAAAGAATGAGAAAGAAAAGTAAAAGCCACCATATTACATACTATTACATTTGCTGTATTCTATTGGTCCCACAGACCAACCCTGATATTATGAGGTAGTGGTGGGGAGAATTACACCAGGTGTTACACAGGAGGCAGGAATTATCGGAGACCATCTTGAGAGCTGGCAGTCACAGCCACTGCCTTATCCTTAAGAAACAAGTCATTCTATTGCAGGTGACAGACAATTAGTCTATATAACCACACATTTTCTAAAATTTATTATGGCACTGAAGAGTACATATTCTGGGTCAGTTTTATACCCATTAGTGAGAGTATGTAATTTATACAGGTGTCTTCTCTTCACCTCATAGACCCTCTCCTGCACAGACAGAAAAGATTGAGAAAGGAAGTAACCTGAACTGAGTCTCAGGTAATTTTTTTTTAAAGGCAGGCAAAAGAGACGGAGGATAGCATTAGGAACAGGGATTAGCACATAGAATTTGAGAAAAAAACAGAATGGGATGCTTGGTGTAGTTCCTTATCACAGAAGACAGTGTGTAAGTTAGAGAACAGGGAACAAAATTGAAAAAATGTAATTCAGGATCCAATCATGAAGGATTTTATATGCTACAATGTATGAGCTGTCTTTGTAAGCAATGAGAAGCTGGAGGATTTTAAGTTCGTTAGTGACATTACACAATTATGTTGTAAGAATACCACTCTAGCCATGGTGGAGGATGGCTTGAGAAATGTGTGACTAGAGCCCTGACCAGTTAGAAGATCATGAAAACTGTGTAGGCAGATATGAGTCTTCCAGCACAAGCAGAGCTAGCAGTGGTGGAGAGTGTGGGATGGATTTACAAAATGATTAGGAGGAAAGACCAACAGAATTTGCTAGTTGAGTAGATTAGGATTCTGGAAGAGAGTGTGAACGTAAAGAAAATCTTAAAATTGTGATTTCTTCAATTGGAAAATTGTTTCTACTACCTTTCTGTTCTTGCAAAAATTAAAGAATATGTGGGAAATTCCTAGCATACTGCCTGGCATGTGATGACACAATAAATTATAGCTATAAATAAACATAAATAAAGAAATCAGATAGTAAATAAGAATTATTAGAAAGAACACTCCTCTATGTGTGTATATATATGTGTGTATATACCAATGAAAAATAGCACACTTATTTTGCCTAAAAACTATAGATGACTTATTTTAACAATACCAATATTATTTATTGACTATATGAAAGGAATATTTTTTCCAGAAAGGCACCATGCTTGACAAAGTCACAAATGTCAAGGTTGAGGTCTAATGGAAACTAGAAAATTAGAATAAAAATAATAGAAATGGCATTTGATTTCCAGGATGTGCATAGAGATTGGAAATATAGATAAATATGCATAATGTTGTCAAGGACACATTCAATATGTGAGAAAAATTATGTTTCCAGACTTTATGGACTCCTTGTATGTGTATATGTCTGTATTCTAACATCAATAAAATATAAATATATACAGCACATATAAAATATAAATAAATATATATAAAACACATTGAATAAAATTATAGAAGGAAATGACTCTTAAAACAAGCAAAATAAGCTGGTGTTAAAACATTGCTTCATTAGACACTCTTCAAAATTACACTCTTCATTTTTCAGAAAACTCTACTGCATTGATATGGAAATTGGTTGGGGAAGATTTTCCTCCATAATTTTTTTTTTGTTGTTGTTATTTAGACTGTACCTTATTTTAACTTTGGAACTAGCCCCAACTATTTGAAATTTAATGTGTTTTAGACTTTTCTTCTTCCTTGTTTCATTTTTTCTTGTCTTGGAAAAATAGGTAGCATATAAAATGAATTCTGTCTCTTTGATGTTTTCAAAAATTATCTCCACACTTCAGTTGCCATTTTGCTGCCTTCAATTTCTCTGCACAAGCTGAAAGGGTGGAGTTTGCTTACTTTGTTCTTACTGTTCTAAGTCTTCCATTTGCTCACATGTCCACTCTAGAGGGGGACTATACTCAGCTGTTCTTTTTGGTTAACGGTACTAGACTATATCATACATAGAGCACACAAATATAAAATTATTAGACTGTCAACTGCCAAGGAAAAGCAATGATGGCAGAGAATTTTGCCTCATTGAAATTTCAGTAGAAATGCCCCAACCCTTTGCTGCTCATGGTCTTAATGCCATATAGTAGAAATCTGCTATATGGCATTAAGACCATGTGTGCTACTACTATATGGCATTAAGACCATATATGCCATATATATGAAACAACAATAAATATAATTGCCTTGTATGACACCTAGGCATTAAGACCATATATGCCATATAGTAGTAGACCATATGGGCATTAAGACCATATATGCCATATAGTAGTAGCAGACACTACTACCTCTTCAACAGGTAGAGTTTCTTGAACTTATCCTCCTGGGTTTGTAAACCTTGATTTCTTAATATTTTTGTTTTGTATCCCCCTTTAAAAATGAGTCATCAAGAATATAAAATGTAACCAGCTGTATGACATGCAAGAATATGCATTATTTTAATAAACTTAGTGCTTCAGAGAGGCAAATTTTATGTATGTAGTTTCATTTCAGATCTGAGTCCTTTAGGTCTTTCTTTCTTTCTTCCTATCTCCAATTTCTCTTCTTTTTACTTACTCAGTTACCTCTTAGGCCTAAATTAAATTATTTTCTTTCTAGCTCCTATTTATCTTTAAGGAAGCATGTCTGTTTTTCTTAGTCAGTGGATTTTTACTTCCCTTTCAGGTCTATTCATAGAAGCTTCTGAACATCTTTAGCAGCATAGGCCTTGTGGTTTTCCTGGACCAGAAATTTCCCTAACTGCTTCCGTTAGGAGGATGACTTGTCCTCCTGGGACAACTCTAATTTATGTGTTTTTCTGAAGTGATTATTAAAAGTGGTCCATTTTAGTCTCAAAAATATTCTGGTTTGGGTAATAAATTATATGATTACTTTATTCACAAGGACATCTTTCTTATCAGCTTTCAAGCCTTAGTAAGGAGGGGGTTGTGGGCATTACTTATTCAGATTTTACTTCCTATTAAAACAGAACATGGTGTCATATGTCATGCAAAATTCTTACCTGTCCATGATTTGAGGTTAATATCATCTCAATTTTTCTATTGAGGAAGCAAATGCTCAGAGAAATAAAATAAGTTGCCCAAGGACACCCAGACAGCTAATAGGGGAACTGATTAACTAAAGCCAAGTCTTCCTTACTTCATAGCCTGTTTCTTTCACAGGTCTTTGTCTCCACCATCTTTCTAGTCATCATGACTGAAAGACGGCCCACAGCTGAATTTGTCCATGGTCTGTGGTGTCCTACTTTTTCCTTTTGTTACTCTTACTTCTGTTTTTTCCTTTAATTTCTGGAGATAATCTTGCAGGTATGCCATTTCTGCCCTTAATGTCTGAAATCTGTAGTATGTAGAGTACAGTGATGCATATAGAGTTCTGTCTGCCTGCAAATACCTAGAAAAAATACTCAGGGAAATCTTAGTTGGAAACAAGGTTACTGCCCACTCTCCTGCAGCCACATAGCTCTGCAGAACCAAGGAGTATCTATAAAAGGAATTCTGAAATTGGAACCCTCAACAATCTCAACTATAGTAATTTGCAATAGAGGGAGCAAAGGACCTGTACACAGGTAAGACACCCATGTAGAATAGTGAGAAATTAACTTAAGTCATTGTTTTTTAACTTCCTCATCTGGTAACTAGGAGTAAAAGATATAACTCACACAATGTGCCCAACATAGTGTCTGAAATATAGGAAGGGTGTATGCCTCTATTTCCATGTTCTTTGAGAGGTTTGGATAAAAAGAGAGAAATAGATATGAATTGTGAATTTGTAAACTAAATTAGGAAAAAAATTTTTTTAAAACAATAGCACTTGACCTCATGCAGTAAATATGTACCCCAAGATCAGTAAGTATTTGGCCCTTCAAGCCCTGGAAAGATTACATCTACTCCAGTCTAAAGACAGCTTTCCTGTGGAATGCAACAAGGTGTTTCCCTAGGTGTTGTTCCCATTAGGTAAGGCCCACAGAGCCTAACTCAGTGAAAGGGTGACATTACATTTTCTATCATAACATCCAATGAACATGCTCTAGGTTGGCCTGCTCTGAGCACATTGACTTTGCCTTAGCCTCCAGAGGAAATACTTTCCACTGAGCCCATGGAGGTAATAATGAAGCTAGCCTGCCTAGATCAGGGCTGGTGAGAAGTCATCTTTTCTTACGGTTGCATAGATGATCAGGAGAAAGTGTGTACTGTGTTGAATCTCTCCACCCAAGAGCAGAAGTGGTCAGTGTAGGTGGTGAAGCAGAAGCAAAGAACAGAGTCTGAATAGAAGTCTGAAGCAGGAGGTTGGCAGCCACAATCAGACCAAAGGGAAAGTGCAGCCTTCAGTGACCTCTCCAGTCCTATCAGCTCTTTCCATCAGGTGGCCTCTGCAGTGCCTTAAAGGCCCCCAGAAACTGCAAACCATAGGTAAACCTTAGAGATGGAGAAAGATGTCATTTGCCAGAATTCCTCTAAAGGCATTATCCTGTTAAGAGAAACTTCTTTAATGGAAATTTGTGGTAGAATTTGAATCTGAGGACTGGGTATATGTTAGAAACACTTTTGTGAGCATTAAATGAGATATGTGTCAAGTGCTTAGAACAGTGCTGGGCACCACAATGAGTGCTGTGTGTTTGCTATTTATTGTTGTTGTTCTCATATCATTGCTATTATATTACCCTTTGCCACAGACTGGTGTGACATTTTTCTAAGTTGCCTCTTCTAACTTTTTTACTGCTAATATGGAAACACTTCCCTCTTCTATTTTCCTTCTTTTTTCAGCTTTACTGAGATATAATTGGCATATAACATTGTGTAATTTTAAGGTGTATAAGTGTGATGATTACCACAATAAGGTTAGTTAACACATCTATCACCTCACAGTTACCTTTTTTTATACCTGTGTGGTAAGAACATTAAAGATCTGCTCTCTTAGTGAGTTTCAAGGATACAATACAATATTGTTAATTATAATTACCATGCTATATATTATATCCCCATGACTAATTCATCTTATAACTGGAAGTTTGTACCCCTTGAGAAACATCCTCATTTCTCTCACCCTGGCCCCTGATAACACCATTCTACTGTTTGTTTCTGTGAGTTTGGAGTTTTTAGATACTACATAAGGTGAGGTTATGTAGTCTTTGTCTGTCTCTATGACTTATTTTGCTCATTTTCTGTTTTCTTTTTAATTAAATTATGCAAAGTTTATGAATAAATGTCCTTGTAAATTTTTTAAATATTATAGGTAAGGCAGAAGCCCTTACTACCTCAAGTCTAGAATTTCTCCTTTCTTCACAGAAATAACCATAGTATTCAACTTGTATATGTACAGCCTGAAAATATACTCATAAAATACTCATATGGATACTCATATGGATGCATTTTATATTCCTGCATTTAAATAAATAGAGGAATAAATGAACATGTGAAGTCTGTCTGTCCAGAAAAACTCCAACCATTGTTAATATAATGAGAATAATTTGTGCAAAATCAGTATAAACTGGCAGCCAAGGAGAGCAGACTGGAATGTACATGCATGAGCAATGACAACTTCACTATACTAGTCAGCGGGAGTCATAGATGCCATTGAGCGAGCATGTGTACTATATGTAAATGGCTACTGTATGGCCCTCACATTCAAGATGACTGAGTGAGTAGAGCAATGAATCTGCATCAAGTTTTGCATTAAACTTGAACCAGAGAAACTATTCAAATGATGCAGAAGGCTATAGCTTTGGGCAACTGTTGATTGACAGCTTCATCACAACAAGGCACCCACTCATGCATCATGTCTTGTACAGAGTTTTTTTGAAAAACGTCAAATCACCCAGGTGACTCAGCCCCACTACAGCCTAGATTTGGCACTCTATGACTTCTGACTTTTCCCAAAACTAAAATCACCCTTGAAAGGGAAGAGACTTTAGACCATCAGTGAAATTCAGGAAAATATGATGTAACAGCTGATGGCGATGACAGAACTGTATGAGATCTCAAGATGCCTACTTTGAAGGAGATGGAGGTGTCATTGTTCCATGTACAGTGTTTCTTGTATCTCATATCTTCTTCAATAAATGTCTCTATTTTTCATATTATATGGCTGGATACTTTATGGACAGGTCTCATATCTCTCTCATAGACACACACTCATAGGAAACATATAGTATTGTTATTTGTATATATGCATTTTTATTTTTAATTTAATCTTTATTGCATTTTTTCCATTACCTTTTAGTTCCCTTATCTGCCCCCCACCAATCATCACACTGTTGTCCATGTCCATGTGTCCTTTTTCTTTTTTTCTCTACGTCTCTACACCCTAAACTTCCCCCACCCATTAACTGTCATCCTGCTCTCTGTCTATAGTTCTGTCCCTGTTTTTATTATCAGTTCAGTTTGTTCATTAAATTCCACATATAGTGAAATCATATGAGATTTGTCTTTCTCTGACTGGCTTATTTCATGTAGCATAGTGTTCTTCAGGTTTATCCATACTGTCACAAAGAGTACAATTTTCTGCCTTTTTTACAGCAGAGGAGTATTCCACTGTGAAATGTCCCATAGCTGCTTAATCCACTCATGCATTGATGGAAACTTGGGGTGCTTCCTTATCTTAGTGATTATAAACAATGATGCAATGAACATAAAGGTGCTTGTGTTCTTTCTAATTAATGTTTTTGGATCCTTCAGGAACATTTCCAGAAGTGAGGTCTCTGGGTCAAAAGGCAGATCCATTTTTAATTTTTTGAAGTATGTTCATACTTCTTTCCATAGCGGCTGTACCAATCTGCATTCCTACCAACTGTGCAAAAGGGTTCCCCTTTCTCCACATGTTCGCCAGCACTTGTTGTTTATTGACTTACTGATGATAACCATTCTGATAGTCTGATGGTATCTCATTGTGTTTTTAATTTGCATATCTCTGATGATTGTTGAGCATCTTTTCATATGCCTATTTGCCACACCTTTTCAAGCAACAATAAATTTTGGGTATATTTCCATATTAATAAAATAGATCCACTTCATTTCTTTAAACTGTTATAGAGCTGCCCACAGAATGTATATCATGTAATTTAATTAGCTACTTCACTGCCGAAGTAGCAGTGAAGTAGCTAATTTCACCCTCCCCACCCCATTACAAGTTACACTGCGAATAAACAAATATCTTTGCTGGTGTGAGTGTTTCTTTAGAGAAATCTGTACAACACAAGACATCTTGAACTAAGTTGAAATGCAAATGATTAGTAGGGAAAAAATCTTTGCAACATATAATAAACCACAATATATAATAAATTTCTATGGTATGATTCAGAATTATATGAATAATTCCTCCAGATCTTTTTTTTTTTTTTAAGCAAAAAGGACAGGAGAAAAAATTAGAAATGTGTTGAGGATACAAACAGACAATTCAGAGAAAATGAAATAAAAAAATGCTGATAGACATATAGGAAAATATTCTTTTTTCCAGCAAAAAGGAAATACAAAGTTGAACAGAAAGAGAATATCTTTCCTATGATAATTTCACAGAGATGAAAACACTTGAAATCAGTCATAGGTATGAGGAAGGGGATTTTTTCAAACTCTGCTGGTGGGACTATAGCTGGACAACCCACTATATTTTAAAAGAGGACACCAAGGGACCCAGCTAGCCCACTGTGGCCACCATCATGCTCCTTGGCCTCAGAATCAAGACTCCTTTTAATGCCCCCTGCCAGGCTGGGTATTGTACTGTGGGGTTCAAGGGGTAGAAGGTAAGCCTAACTTAGCATGGAAGCAAATACTGAACACCCTGGAATGACTATTTTGCTTCCAACTTCAGTCCCTGTTGTGTGTGTCTGGCCACAGCTGATCACTCCTCTTTCCTTTCCCTGAGGATGCAATTGCTCTCCAGATTATTTCAGGATCCCATTATAACTCAACTTCTGTTTAGCTTCCCTTGGATGACTCCTGTTCAAGAGAATTCAAGTCTCACCATGTGGACACATTAACTAATTTGCCTCCATCTCCTCTACCTACCTACCATGGAAATAATCAGAGTACCTGTCTCACAGGGAGGTGGTGATTACATAATAAATACATTTCTAAAGTCTTAGAAGAGGGCTTGGCAGGAGTAAAGATGTATCAAGCAATCAATTATTATTAACAACCTGAAGTCTATCTGTGGACAAATATTAAATTATTTTCCAGGAAACTCCTAACCTGCCTGTTCTTGATAAAGTCTTTCCCCCAACCCCTATTCATGGAACCCTCCTAACCACTTCTGGTTTGTGCTATTCAATTCAAATCAATTTTGCTCAAAAAAGCCTTAAATTTTTAAATATCCCTCCATTTATTTTTTAACAGTTCCAGTATCAGAAGGTGGATCTGAAGGAGACTTAACACTTTCTAGTAGCAAGAAGCAATGAGCAGAGTAGTTACCAGCTAAGCCCATTGAACTCCTTAATTTTTGTTGTATCTGAAAGTCCCTCTCAACTATTCCAGCTCTGCAGCTCTCAGGCTGTATTTGAGCTTTTATTTTTTATTTATTTTTATTTTTATTTTTTATTTTAATCAAACTAGGTCTGGAGTTGGACTGAGTCTGACTTAAATTGGATTGGGTACATACAGTGTGAGGCCTCAAATAAATGTGTGTATCTATGTGAATAAAAAAAGAAAGAAAGAAAGAAAGAAAGAAAGAAAGAAAGAAAGAAAGAAAGAAAGAAAGAAAGAAACTGGGTTCTTCCAAGCCCAAAATGTGTGGCACTCCTCCTCAGGGACTCTGGCTAACAATATGTCTAAAATTTTGGGTATAGACCTTTGTCTGAACAAGTTGGTTAAACTTACCAGATATGATCTTGAATTATAATTGTCAGAGTGGGACTCTTTTAACCTAGATAAACTTATACATTTACAAGGTACCCTAGAGGAAAAAAGGGGTCTCAGTGTATAACTCAGACATATAGAGGTAAAATGAATTTTCCACCTTTCGAGTTCCCGGCAACACAGATGGACTCCATTGGGATACTCAACTCATTCTGGAGCTGGCAGAAGCCAGCAAAGGTTGAGAATTATCACCAGCTCTCCCAGTTCTCTACCTAAAATGCCCCAGTCAAGAGAGGAAGGTAAAAATTTACTTTGTTCCTTTCTTTCCAAATTAAGATTCCTGTGAATTTAGTTTGGCATTACACATTGGTTATCAGTCCTTTTCCTTCCTGGGACAGCTACTGCATTTTTGTTTGTCTTATTTTGTGCCTTGATGTCTGTTAGTTTTTGGATGTTCAGGTAGCTCAACCATCATGTTGGGGGTCCTAAGAATATAACAGAAATGTGGGGTTACACCCATTTTCATCTAGCATCTGCTATCTGTGAGATGACAAAACATCAAGTCTTTTTTAAAGATTATATTTAATTTCCAGAGAGAGGGGATGAGAAGGAGAAAGAAAGAAAGAAAGAGAAACATCAATGTGCAGTTGCCTCTCACATGCCCCTAACTGGGGACATGGCCCTCAATCCAGACATGTACCCAACATGAGCCCTATTGGGAATCAAACTGGGGACCCTTTGGTTAAAAGACCAGTATTCAGTCCACTGAGCCACACCAGCCAGGGCTCGGTTCCTGTCTTCTTAAAGGAAAAAATTTCAGTCAGAGATAAAGTGCGGCAAAGTAAGCAAACTTTATTGTCAGCATGGAAATACATTCAGAAGAGACTGAGTGGGTACATCAAAGTGAGAGTGCCTTGACCAGTTACTAAACTCAGGTATTTATAGACTTTTCTTCCTGGACTTCTCTGCTTCTATCTTTTTAGTTCCCCCTTGTCATTTCAGAATGTCTGTGCACATACTATATGACTGGAACTGGTGATGAATGTAGCTGAACAATGTCCTAAGATTGAATCAGAGATTTGGTGACCACAAGTCCATTTGTGGTGAGCCCTGTTCCAGTTTAGAGATTTACATTGGGCCCTGTAGACATGCAGGAATGCACAAGGATAATCTATCTCCTTTCCCTTCCTTTGCCTGCCCCAGCTTATGTCTAACTACCTATTCTAATACATTTATCTACTGTTGACAGCAATCATGGGATTGTCTAAGTCTTTCTTTCTTTTGGTTATCTTGGTAGTGCTTCTGGATCTTGGCAGAGCTGAATCTTTCACCCCCTTTTGGTGATATCTCTTGCATCCATGGTTAAGCTATAAAAGGATAATTGGTTTTGGTTTCCAGTCCATAGGTAATCTTTTGGCTTAAAAAAAAGGGTTCAATACTGCCAGAAATATTTGCCATTTAGACTAAAACTTGATACTAAGATATTTGAAAAGACTTTTCAAAAATGACCAACAAGTTAACATAATTGGAAGTTGAGACTTCTGTTAGAAATCTTCTTTCAGAACTTTCCTCTGAGATAAAATAAACAGCGGAATCTTTTGATTTTCATTTTATTTTATTTTTTAAATTTATTTTAATTGTTGTTCTTGTACAGTTTTCTGTCTTTTGCTCCCATTCCAGCCCACTGCCCCAGCCCGCCCCACCCCCATCCCATTTCCACCCCCGCTAGTTTTTGTCCATGTGACCTTTATACTTGTTGCTCCAAACCCTTCCCCTTTCCCCCTGAAATTCCCTCCCCTCTCCCCTCTGGTGACTATCAACCCCTTCTCAATTTCAGTGTCTTTGGTTATATTGTGCTTGTTTGTTTGTTTGTTTGTTTTTTGATTAGGTTCCTGTTAAGGGTGAGATCATATGGTATTTGTTGGTCTTTCACTGCCTGGCTTAATTCATTTAGCATAATGCTCTCCAGTTCCATCCATGCTGTCGCAAAGGGTAGGAGTTCCTTCATTCTTTCTACTGCATAGAAATCCATTGTGTAAATGTACCGAAGTTTCTTGATCCATTCATTTACTGATGGGCACCTAGGTTGCTTCCAACACTTGGCTATTGTAAATTCTGCTGCTATGAACATTGGGGTACATAGATTCTTTTGGATTGGTGTTTCAGGGTTCTTAGGATATAATCCTAGCAGTGGAATTGCTGGGTCAAAAGGTAGATCCATTTTTAGTTTTCTTAGAAAACTCCATACTGCTTTCCATAGTAGTTGTACCAGTCTGCAATCCCACCAAAAGTGCATCAGGGTCCCCTTTTCTCCACAACCTCGCCAACACTTGTTGTTTGTTGCTTTATTTATGATGGCCATTCTGACAGGTGTGAAGTGGTATCTCATTGTGGTTTTAATTTGCATCTCTCTGATAGCAAGCGATATTGAGCATCTTTTCATATGTCTCTGGATCCTCTGCATGTCCTCCTTGGAGAAGTGTCTGTCCATGTCTTTTGCCCATTTTTTAATTGGGTTGTTTGTCTTCTTAGAGTGGAGTCATGTAAGTTCTTTATATATTTTGGAGATTAAACCCTTGTTTGAGGTATGATTGGCTAATATATTTTCCCATACAGTTGGTTCTCTTTTTATTTTAATACTCTTTTCTTTAGCCATGCAGAAGCTTTTTATTCTGATGAGATCCCATTTGTTTATTCTTTCCTTTAGGTTCCTTGCTTTAGGGGACATATCAGTAAAAATGTTGCTGCATGATATGTCTGAAATTTTCCTGCCTATGTTCTCCTCTAGGACTTTAATGGTGTCACAGCTTATATTTAAATCTTTTATCCACCTTGAGTTTATTTTTGTGTATGGTGTAAGCTGGTGCTCGTTTCATTTTTTTGCATGTAGCTGTCCAGTTCTCCCAACACCAGTTGAAGAGGCTACTTTTACTCCATTTTATGTTGCCACCCCAGTTGTCAAATATTAATTGACCATAGAGAATTGGGTCTATTTCTGGGCTCTCTGTTCTATTCCACTGGTCCATGTTCCAGTTTTTGTGCCAGTACCAGGCTGTTTTGATAGCAGTGGCCTTGTAATACAGTTTGGTGTTAGGTATTGTGATCCCTCCTACTTTGCTCTTCTTTCTCAAAATTGCAGCAGCTATTTGAGGTCATTTATGACTCCATATAAATTTTTGAAGTGTTTGTTCTTTTTTTTTTTTAATTAAATTTTATTTTAATTGTTCTTATACAGTCTTCTGTTTTCTACTCCCATCCCGTCCCTCCGCCCCAGCCCTCC
>PVKU01013664.1:0-27449 GCA_004027475.1 Anoura caudifer
GGATGGATGGATGGGTGGGTGGATGATGGATGGATGATGGAGGGATGATGGAGGATGGATGGATGGATGGATGGGTGGGTGGATGGATGGATGGATGATGGATGGATGATGGATGGATGGGTGGATGATGGAGGGATGATGGAGGGATGATGGAGGATGGATGGATGGATGGATGATGGATGATGGATGGTGGGTGGATGCAGCAACAAGCAGCACCGGCCCTGGGGGAGGCAGCACTCTGAGTCCTGGCCCCAACATGCCCCACTCTGCAGGTCTTTAAACCTTGCCCCGTTTCGGGGTGTAGCACCCACTGCTTTGCTGGACCCTGGCCACCCCCCACCCCTCAGGGCCCGGCAGGTACGTACGTAAAACCCGGACTCCGTGGCGCAGAGCCTGGATCCTGCCGGGCTCGATGGCCATGCTAAACGAGGAGTGATTGTCCCCGGCCGTGCACACCTGGCCCTGCTCGGCTGCCTGGCGGACCATGACCGTCAGCTTGTTGGCGATGATGGTGTTGAGGATGGAGATGACCACCATGGGGAGCGCAAAAGACATGAAGGTGTTGACCTGAGGAGAGAAGGAGGCAGGGAGCCCGTCAGGCCCACCGGTGGGGGCCTAGGACCCGAGTGTGGAAGGTGCTCAGTCTAGCAGGGAGCCCAGCAGACAGACTCGAGCCTCTGCCTGCCCCCAGCCCCTGGCTTGGAGCTGGTCTGCAGCCTCTCCGGCCCCTCGGGGAGCCCTCCACCCATGGGGAGCCTGCAGGCAGCGAGGAGGCAAACTCTGGGGTGTCTGGCTGTGCCAGTGGACAGGCCCTACATTCCCAGGTCTGGACACAGAGCATCCATGACCTCTGCCCCTGAGCACCAGGCGGCCCTGCCCAACCTCTCACCAGGACGCTGAGCCCTTCGTCCCTCGTTGTCTGCGGTCAGTTTACAGATGGACACAAACCCTCCCCTGCCCCGCCTCCCAGCACAATGTGAAGGGCTTCTGGTCAGTGCTTCTCACTCCCACGTCACTCTGCACCTGGGAAACCGTGTCTCAAAGAGGCCAAGGTCGCTGCTCAGAAGAGGCTGGGCGTGGACTTGACTAGGACCCTCGAGGGCATCAGGCTGAGACTGGACTTGCTGGACTTGGGGAAGGGGGGGGTGGCGCTGCTGCTCACGGCCCACCAGACCAGCAGGCGGCGGAGCTGGGATGGGCGGGGAACCCGGGCAGAGACTCGCAGCCCAGACGAGCCTCCCACGCAGCTGAATAGGCCTCGGCCTTGCGAGGGTCAAAGCTGCGTAGGGAGTTCACCCCCATTAAATGCACTCACGGACGTGCTGTGTCCGGAGCCCAGCTTGTCAGCCCCTGCAGCCACTGAGCAGTGACAGAGGTTCCGGATGTTGGCGGGTTCTGTTCTGCTCTCAGGGGCACTGGTGCAGCCCCCTCGGTGCGCCAGGCCCCCCCCCCGCCCCCCGGCCTCTGCTTGCCCCCAGTCCCAGTCCTACGGAGGCTGCAATCAACTGGAGGACAGACGTGCCACCCGGGGCTGCCCAATCTCTCACGCTGTCCGGCCTTTCCCACACTGGCCGGCCCAGCGCCCACCGCCGGCTGCCCACCCTCCTGGCACCCTGCTCTTGCACGTCTCCCCAGCTGGGGCGCTGTCCCCGCCTCAGTTGCGCTGCTTTCTGCTCAGAGCCCACCTTGCACAGGAGGGTGACCGGCAGCCCTGGGAAGGCTTCGGGGCTCCCGGCCAGGCCAGGAGCTGGATAGGGGAGCCGGGAGATTCTGGGCCCGGGGCCCAGCCGACAAATGGGTTCCCGGTGAGTCACTGCAGCTGGACAGAATTTAAACAGAACGAATGTATCCAACACAGATTTTAAACGTCAAAACATTTAGAACACCGCAGCTCGGTAAGCGCGGGCAGAATAAATAGCTGGTAACACCGGCGGTCAGGGGGGGCCGCAGGCTGTGGACCAGGGCTGGGCCGGTGGGCTGTGGGGTCTGGCCTGAGACCCCCAGGGGCTCCCGCTGCTGGAAGAAGTCCAGGCCCTGGATCCGGAGGTCCTGGGTGCGAGGGGAGGAGGCCCCGGCCCGGCAGGCCCACCTGATCAGACCCCGGGGGGCCCTCAGGGTGGAGATGGTGCTCAGGCCAGGGCTGACTCCAGGGAACCGGAGGGGCCTCCTCCCCGGCTTCCCCCCGCCCTCCAGCCTGGAGACCAGACAGACTCTGGATGAGGGGGGTGCCTGACTCCTGGGGGTCTGCCTTCTCTCAGCAAGACTCACGGCACAGATAGGGGCTCAGGCTGGGCCCCTTTTTCTTCCCTCTACCCCCCCACTTCTGGGAGCCAGGGAGCAGCCCGCCCCCCACCCCAGTGACAAGCAAAGAGCAACACATTGAGTCAGCCACCTGCAGGACCTCCGGGGGACACGGGAGCGCAGCCACGGGAGGGGAAGCCAGGGCCCCGGACGGAGACGCAGGACATAAGCAAGCTGTGCCTCCTGTGCATTTGTCCCAATAAACCATGACAGTCACTTGGGAGCAGACAGGCTAATTCTGAGATTCAAATGGAAAAAAATGTGTAATCCAAGGACAGCCAGGAAATTTCTGGAAAGGCTGAGCGATGATGGGTCAGAGCAGGGCGGGGGGCACCAGCCCCACCAGCCAGGAGAGCGCGCTGGAAGGAGGCTTCAAAAAATCCTCCCCGAGGACACGTTGGTGGATTTTAGAGAGAGAGGGAGAGAGACATGGACGTGGGAGAGAAACGTCGATCGGCTGCCTCCCGTGTGTGCCCCGCTATCGTCCGGGGTGACAGTTTGCCCTCGGCTGTCCCTCATCTAACACTCTAGGTGCCGCTGGGTCCCTGCACTCAAAAGTCAGCTGCCCTGAAGGTCACACACGGGCCCCAGTGACAAGTGTCTGGGAGACGAGACAGACCGGTGCTGAGCGGCACGCGGAGGGCCGGCATCCAGACCTCCGGTGTGGGGCTCCAAGGCGGGGCGCTCGCAGGTCCCGGAACTGCGGGCAGCTCTGAGCCCCAGGCAGACGGGACCACCTGGGGACAGGATGGGGGTGTGTGTGTGACCTGGAGGGGCTATGGGAGCCCTCTTACTGCCTGGACGGCCACCACAGGGAGGGGGTCCCAGAGGACTCAGGGCTCAGCCCTGCACAGCTCAGCCGCCCGCCGTGAGGGAGTCGGATACGCAGATTCGGGCTCCATGTGATGCAGGGCACCCAGCGCCTCCGACCCACGCTTTCCGGTTGGCACACAGCCTTCGGCCCACGTCAGCCAGACGCCACGCTCAGAGCATGGCCCGCCCCTCGCCGCACACGCACCTCAGATCCACACGGAGCAGCTGCCGGCATCTCACCGTTTATTTTGCATTGTCCTAAACCGCTTACGAGGGAAGGGCATTGCAAACATCGCTTCTCCGGCGGCAACGGTGGGGCTGGGGGGCACCGCGCCGTCTCCCAGGCCGAGGCTCGTGTGGCCACAGGTGGCAGCCCTCACCGCTCCCTGGGCTTGGGGACCGGTCCGCTGACCCGCTGGGTGTCAGGGTTCCTGCCAGCAGCCTCACAGATCAAGTGTCCGTGGGACCGTCACTGACCCGGGAGAATTCGGGACCTTTGGGGCCCCGCGGCGGCACCTAGTTCACCCCTCCGGGGCAGACCGAGGGCTCTGAGCAAACATCAGCTGGTCAACGCCAGGACGGACAGGCTCGCCGTAGGCCGCGCCCTTAGGGACAGGGTGTTTGCGGCCACCGCGGCACCCACCCATCCGACAGGTGGTGTGACTTTGCTTGGCCTCATGCCCCAGCCTGCGACTTTATCGGCCGGGTGGGGTCGGGTGGGGCCGAGCAGCACCGACCCTAAAGCCTCAGACTGCTTCCTCCTCCGTGGCTCCTGGGGGCGCTGTGGCGCCCACCTTGGCTCACCTGATGGCTGCGGCCAGATGGGAAGGAAGAGCCTTTCTTCCTGGCACCCTCACCTTATGGAAGAAAAAAATGCAGGCCCAGGAACGAGCCCGGCTGGGAGCTGAGAGCGGTCTGACCCTCGGAAGAGCGCTCACTTCACAAGACTCTGGCAGGTCCGCAGCGGAGGGCAATGAACTTGAAGGAGCATGCAGAGCAGGGGTGACGGCCAGACAAGGGTGAGGGACCCATCCTCATCCGTGAAGTTTTGCTGGGTGGGTGCCGCCCCCAGCTCCCCAGAGGGGACGCATTTTTGGGGGGTGGTCACAGAAAAGTTTTGAGAATAACTTCCCGTCCTTGGTGGCTTCTCAGGGCTGAGCGTCTGTCCAACTTGCTCCGTTCTCTGACTGCCCCTCTGCCCTGCCCGGTCCCTGGTCCCTGGGAGAGGCTGGACCAGAGTCACCGTGGACTCGGAGTGCCCAGGAGGCTTCTTCAGTCCCAGGAGCCTCGGGATTCAGCACCACGGACAGTGACCAGCAATGCAGATCCGTGGGGAGGTGCTGGGTGGGGTGGACTCGGGGTGGGCAGGGACCAAGCCAGCCAGGGGCAGAGGCCACCTAGAACACCCCACCTGCCCCCCAGACCCTTCCTGTCCTCTGAGGAGGAGCAGGCGGGAGCTCCAGGCCCTGTGCAGGGTGTCTCCCTACCCGGGGCGCCAGAGCCGCAGACTGCAAGGGACCTTGGCTGGACAGAAGCCCCCGCAGAGCCACATCCTGTCTGCTCCCAGCTGCGCTGCCGCCCTGGCACCAGCTGGGCCGCCGGGAGACTCTCAATCAGATTAGGGAGGTGGCCTTCCCACCACCTGTGCCGGGGCGGTGTCCTCCCTGGGGGAGGGCAGCGTGCAGGGCTGGCACGGGGGGCCTGGCCTGAGCCGAGAGCTTCTGCCCTGGACGCAGCGGCTGGGTGGCGAGTTGCTTTTTGGTCCCGCCTGCGCTTCCCAGAATGGGGTGGGAAGCCTCCGAGGCCGTGGGCCCCCTCGCCATGTTTTCCGACATCCGCTGGCTAAAAGGCCACGTTCAGATCCGTGGGGCGTCTGCCCAGCAGCAGCAAAGCGGCTTGAAAAGCTCTTGGCGAGGGCGAGGGTCAGAGCGGTGAGCAGGGGGTGGACGCCGGGCCCGGGCGCATGGCCCTCACCCCCGTGCCCGACCGAACTGGAGCAAGGAGTCTGAGTGTGGACGGACAGCTGTCAGGCTCAGAGAGCATGCTCCGCCCCACACCGGGGAGAGCTGGGGGCCGGGCCCTGACCAGGACCCCCTGGCGGCAGCGGCGGCTGGCGGCACGGGGGCTGGGAGTGGGTTCGCGGGCGGTTGTTCAAAATATCTCAGCCGGGGGGACAGCAAGGCCCTGCACAGCTGGGGCCCGCCCCGCTGCCGGCCAGAGTCCTGAGCAGGCGCCGGCTGCGCACGGGGCGCATTCCCGCTGCAGCCGAAGCCTGGCTGGGCCTGGGGACTTGTCCCCCCACCACCTCCCTGCCGCGCAGCTGGCTAGCGACATGGGCTCCGTGTGCCCGCCCTCGCCAGCAGCTGAGCCTCCAGCCCCACGATTTTGAATGTTGTCCTGCCACGTAACCGCGTGGGCAGCTGAGCAAATACCCCGTCGCTTCGTAATTTCCAGTTCCCGTCCCCTGGCGAGATGGTCGCTCTGGTCCCTGTGGGCATCTGGCTCTGCACCCAGGGCCTTGGCTCCTTCCAATAGAATTAGTGCTCCGTCCGGCCTTCGGTGGATCTGATGACCGTGGACCGGAGCCCAGTGGCCGACAGAGCAGGGCTGGGGGCGGCCCCCCCAAGGCCCCCAAGGGGAAGGGACTCATCGCAGCTCGGCCAGCACTTGGCTGTTTTTTCCCAAGTCCCTGGGCTTGGCGGGGACCTTGTGCCCTGGGTGTAACCTCAGGCTGTGACACTTTGTGCCCCTTCGGCCACCCCCTCCCAGGGCTTCCTCCCCGGAACGGCTGTGGTCAGGGCTCTGTACACCCCCCCCTCCGAGCCCCCACGTGCGGGTGAGCCTGGCTGGGTGGGGTCCTCTCAGGACAAAATCGGCCGGTTAGGAGAGAGGGGTGGGCGAGGGCCGCCGTCCTCCCAGAATACATCCCGGGCAGCAGAGCCGCGTGAGTTAAAGGCCACACTTCTCTCTGTCCGGTGACAATGCTTCTCTCCGACTGCCCTCCACGAGCCGCAGGCCCAGAGCAGGCGAAGCGGCTGGTGTCCACGCACACGCGTGTGGACTGGGGCGCCTGCGAGCCAGGGGCCCCGGCTCCGAGTTTCTCAGCTGGAGTGAGGAGCGGAGAGGTCAAGTGCCCTGTGCGGGCCCCTCCTTGGAGGGGGCCTGCCTCCTCCCCGAAAAGAGGGGGCCGGTCCACCTGGAAGACCAGCCCCCAGGAGGGGGGCGGCCTGGCAGACGGGCTCCCCGCCCTCGGCTCTGGTTCTCGCCCATTGACGCAGCGGGCAGCGGGGGGGGGGGGGGGGAGGAGGCTGTTTGGGGCGTCTCGTCCTGTCCCCGGGCCCCTTCGTCCACACCGTTCCTCCACCCACGGAAGGAATTTAATCTCCCTCCTAATAACAGTTTGTCACCAAGACATAATTTGTTCATTTGTTAGGCGCAGAGAGCTCCAGGCCTGCCCTGCTGGGGTTTTTGTCGGAGAGGGCTGCAATCTGGCTGAACCACAGCAGCCTTTGAGGAAAGCAAATGAGGCATCTCCCCTCCCTGCCTGCCCCCGCCCACCTCTTCCGCTGCCAAAATCGCAGCAGTTTTCAGAAATGTGAATGGGGCTGGCCACGGAGCTGGGACCGTGTGGGGACAGGCTGGCCTCTGAGGCCCAGGCTCCCCGAGACCTGGTGCTGCCCCCTGCCTGGGCCCTGGGAGAGGGAGGCGCGGGCCGTCCACTCTTCCCTGTCGTTAGGGTGGCACACGCTGTCCTCCCACCCTCACTGCCACGCCACCCAGGGCTCCTGCCCGGGACAGAGCCTGGTGCCCCACCCCCGCTCCCGCCCCGGTCACTCAGATGCTGCGTGAATGAACGAATGAATGACCGTGGTTGTCTTAGCTCAGCGGCTCCAGCAAAGCACCACGGATGGAGCACCTGGTCAGCAAGAGAAATCTGCTTCTCCGGCTCTGAGGGGGGTGTGGACAGGTTCTGGTGAGGCCGCCTCCTAGCATCCTCCTGGGGCTGAAGAGGGGTCAGGGGGCTCTCTGGCCTCGTCGTGGGGGCCCCAGAATGACCTCACTGCCATGCAGTGGCGTCCATGCCAGGAGGTGGCGTCCATGCCAGGGCGGCCCCAGGCAAACAACGTACCAGCCAGGCACCAGCCTCAAACTTAGCCAGTGCTCCACACAGAGGCGGGCCGAGCACGTCCAGTGTGGCCGGGAAGGTCAGAGCCGGGGACGGCACGGCTGCGTGCCGGCCGCCGCAAGGCTTCACCGAGGTGGTGGCATCATTACCTGTTCCTCCTGGCACTCGGCCAGCTCACCGGCTCACCTTCTTCCCCATCAGCTCGGACCCTGGTCAGCAGTGGCCATCAGCAGGTGGTGCCCACCCCCTGCCCCTCTGTGTCTCTGTCTCCCACCCCCGGAAGTGGGACCGCCACGCCGTGTCCTCCCCAGCCGCCCACCCAGGCCCTGAGCGTGTCCACTGCGGCCCAGCTTTCTAGAACTCTCTGCCTGACCTGGGAAGCCAGAACGACTCTGGACTGACTTCCTGGGGCAGTCACGTCCCCAAAGCTGCAGGAGGCTTTGACGCCCTGGAGCCGTGACTCGGAAGGACGGCGGCGGCGTGTGTGGAGGAGCCTTGCCGGTGGGGGGGGGGGGGCTGCCAGGGCTGCGGAGGCGGCCCCCCTGTTGTGACCGGTAATCAAGACGCACTTTCTCTGACGCGCCTCCTCCCAAAATCCCGTCCACACGCTGCACGAGACGCTTCAGCCCCTGGAGTCTGCAAGTCCAGCATTGCCACCAATGTTCACGGCTGCAACGCGGCCGGGGCGCCACGCCTCTCCTCCAGGTCGTGACACGTCTGACCCCGATGCTCCCCCCCTCCCCGTGTCTAAACACAGTGGAAACACGTCCTCCTGGGCTCCGCCCTCTGACAGCAGCCGCCTGTCTTCCCCGGTGGGGGAGACAGGAGGACGAGTTTAATTTATTGGCCTTGCGGCTGGAGGCTCCGCACAGCTGTGGCCGGGCGGCCAGCTCCTGGGAACCGGCCTCCCCGCAGCCCCGGGCCTGCGTCCCAGCACGCCGGTGCTGGGGTCTCCTGCAGCGTGACCCCAGCTCCCGTTTCGGGGGGAGTCGATCCCGGGCCGCCCCATCTATATTGTGAATTAGTTTCAAAGGTCAGGGAAGGATCCCGTTAAAACCCAGAACAGGTTGAAACCGAGGCTAAATGCTTTAAATGTCCGCCCCAGAGGGGCCCCTCGGCTGGGGGAGGCTGCTGGGGACTGGAGCCCACACACTTCTGGCCCGGATCAGTCTCGGTGGGGCGTGGCGGGTCTCAAGCCACAGGCAGCTCCTTTTGGCCCCTGTCTGGTCAGACCCGCGGCCGGGACAGGCTTCGGTGACCGCGGCCCCAGGCCACCAGTACCTGAGTTCAAGAGGCCTGTGGAGCTCCCCTCCCCGTGGCCCCCGTGACAAAGGTGTCACAGAGCGTTTTCAAAACTTGAGGGCCTGCCCTGGGTGTTAACCGGGAGCTTTCTGAGTGTTCCCAGCGGTTCCCCAGATCCGCACGAATGTGGGCGCTTTCCACACGTCCTCCAGACGGGCTGTCGGACGCCGAACCGCAGGATGTGGGAGGGGCCGGCCTGGTCTCAGCGCCCTGCCGTCCTCCGCGCCCAGTCCGCCGGCGAGTCTGACAGGTGGGACCCCAGCGGCTCCTCCTGGTCCAGAAACGCCCCTTTGCATGGCACCCCCCGCCGACCCCAGGCCACCACGCAAGCGCCCGTCTGGCGGCTGCCTGCAGCTGCCCATTGTTTTCCCCGACCTTCCGGGCCTCTGAGGACCCACAGGCCCCTCGCCTGCACCTCCGCCTGCCACGCCATGCAGCCCACGTCCCCTGGGAGGACGGCCCCCTCCACGCAACGGGCCTCAGGGCTGGGCAGCATCTGGACTGCAGGCAGACAGCCTGTAGGGACACAGGAGCCTTGGGGTGTCCTCTCTCCGTCCTGACTCCTGCCCTGTCCCCTGCGCCCCTGACCTACTGTCATGGACGATGGGCAGACCCTCGGGAGGCCCCCCAACAAGTTCTGCAGAAGGCACAGAGCTTTCCCTGGGTCGGCCCGGCCCCCCCAGGCCCACTGCCGGGGGGGCAATAAGCAGGTGATGTGTCGGGGCTCCCCACACTGAGGACAGTCCAGAGGAGTCTCTCCAGGCGGTGTGTTCAAGAAGGACCCTGCGCCCCCACTGGGTGCCCTCTGGGGGGTTCTTGGGAGCAGCCGGCGGCGATGGGAGTGGAGGGTGAGCCCAGGCCTGGGGCTCCTGGGGGAGGGGTCGGCACCAATGCACCGGCTTCTCCCTGGCCCAGGAAATAAATACTGACTGGACAGCTGCTTCCGTCCGAGAGCGTCCTGCTGGGCGCCGAGCCCAGGCCGCTCGCTTAGAGCAGAGCTGGTGCTCGACTTCGACTCCGGAGCAGCATGTCCTGCACGGCCCTGCGCACAGGTCTCCCCAAGGACACGTGTCCCCAAGGACATGGCCCGGACGGACATCCACGCTCCCCTGACCCTCAGGAGCCAGGGTGTGTGCAGCCCAGCTGGGGACTTACGGTTGCCCTGGACACTGCCCTCCACGCCTGCCACCCACAGTTCCGGCTCAACTCCTCAATGGGGGTCACCCCCAGCAGCCCCAGGGCTCCCCCAGGCTCAGGGGGGAGCAGCAGGTCTGGAGGTACCAGAGGGAAGGGCTCTCGGGAGAATGCTCTCAGCCAGCACGCAGGCCAAGAGAGAGTGGTTGGAATTCGCAGTAAATTAATTCACCTCTCAGCAGACAAAGCGCTAAAGATGTTCCCTGTCTAAGCTTTCCCCAAACACGCCGCCGTCTCCGCCGGCTCCCGCTTTGTTCCCGGGATTCTGAGCGCCCTTTTGCAACATTGTTTTAACAATCCCTCCCCGCCGTCTCCTCCCATCAACTGCCTCAGACATTTTTGAAAGCGGCTGGTGTTTCAGGTCCACAGAAGACTCCCCCGTGGGGCCCTGGGCTGTGTGTCCTGTGTAAACAGCTGCACGACTGGGCTCGGCGGACCAGGCGACAGTTTGCAGACACTGGGTGAGCCACAGAGCAGGACCCTGGTCCCCAGGCGGGGGCGGGGGTGGTGGTGGGGGGTTGTGTGTGCAAGGTGAGCCCACCGCCACCCACCCGTTTCTGTTCTTGAGGACAATTTCCTGACCATGACATTCGGAGCAGGGGAAGTCGAGATGTGAGGCTGGGGCGGCCGAGTGGCTGGAACCTGCCGGGCAAGGCAGCACTGGTTACGGGTTCCATCCCCGGTCAGGGCACATGCCTGGGTTGCGGGCCAAGTCGCCAGTAGGGGGCGTGCGCGAGGCAGCCTCACATTGCTGTTTCTCTCCTCTTTCTCCCTCCCTTCCCCTCTCTAAAAATAAATAAATAAAATCTTTTTCAAAGAGAGAGAGAGAGACCTGCAGGTGAAGGGGAGGGGTGGGCAGGGTCAGGTGTGAACGGCATCACCAGACCTTGAAACCTCGGAAGCGTGTTGATGGCCGGCAGCCGCCATTATCAGAACAAACGCGAAGCGTTTCGATGTGTGGGACCTGCCCGCTGAAAACCACGGCCAGGATGAACCAAAGGGGCCCCGAATGCCCGACGAGACACTGAGTTCACGGGTTACAGGCTCCGGGCGGAGGCCACGACCCCACACTGGCCCGGCGTCGAGCACAGCCGCCGTCGGAGCTGCTCGGAACTGCTGCAGGCTCGCCAGGTGCCCGGACGGCAACGCGGATTCTAACGTCCGCGTGGGAGGCAAAGGACCTGGACGAGCTGAAGAGTTTGGGGAAGGAGGGGCCAAGTCGGAGGACTCACGCCATTCGGATCTGTCTGCAGAAAAAGCGCTTGTGTCTCGCGCCCCTAGAGGAACATTAACTCGGAACGGACCACAACCCTACATGTAAGACCACCCAAAACTAGAGACCCTGGAAGACGCCACAGACGGGAGTCTGGGCCGCCTCGGCCCCGAGCGCGCCGCACGTCCCGGTGAGGTGACTCCTGGTCGCCGCTCGGGACAAACGCATGTTCACACTCCTGCTCGTTCACAGCTCAGACCCTGAGGCAGACATCCGTCCCCCGGGTGGGGTGGGTGGGGGGTGCTCGCTGGCTGCAGCTGGCGGCCTGGGACAGAGACCCCGAGACGGTGAGCACCGGCCTGGATTTGTTCTCTCCCACTTTGTGCACATGGGCCGGTGGGGGGGGGGCTCCAAGGAGACACATCAGAGGCCTGGGGCTCACGATACCACTCGGTGCCACGTGGTGCCCGTGGACTTGGAGCAGGTGGGCGCCCCCAGGGAGAGGGGCCCTCAGAAATGGCAGTAATGAGGCAACAACGTGACCAGCCCTCAGCCGTGACACACGCAGGACCCTCCCTGGAGATGCCGGTCTCGGCACGCTGCCCTCCCGGCTGCTGGCTGTGCAGCGGGCCCTCACCTTGGGACCCGACAGGGGCCCTGCCCCACCTGAAGCCACCGACACAGAACCTGTCACAGCAGCACCAGGAACACATCTGAGGTCAGAGCACCCGGCGGGCCGGAACGGCAGGGGACCAAGCAGGACTCAGCCCCCGCGGGCAGGGACACGCGAGGACAGCCAGCGCCTTGGAGGTGCCTCAGTGACGGCAGGGGTAGCCCTGCGCTTCGGGGGGACTTCCTCAGGGGACAAGCACACAGTGTCCTCTGCTCCTGACGGTCCCCTGTGACCGACAGTCCATTTGGAAGGGTTGGGGTCAGAGGAGGGACTTGCGGGGAGACGCAGCCGCCACCCCCTTCCGCTCTGCTCAGCCTGTCTCGCGCCCCCAGGCCCCACAACACGCAGCAGCACCCCGCCGTGTTCACCGCGATTCAGAGTCGCTCGGAAATCTGATCGCCAAGCTACCTCATTTCCAAACAGGACCTGTTTGCAAGTGCCCCCGGGAGGGGCCACAAGTGTGGCAGCCGGGAGGGACCCCGTTGTGGAGAGGGACCACGAGATTGGCCGACCCCCCAAACCCAGAGGACACAGGGGACACATGGGGACGCGGGCAGCCAGCCCCTCTCTGGCCAGGAGTCACGTTAAAATCAGTGGAAGTGAGCCGGATCTGTCCAGTGGCCAGGAAGCCCGGATGAAGCATCCCCCGGGGCGGGGGAGGGGACCCTCTCCTGAGATGGCGGAGGGCCTGGGGAAGGGAGGAAGGGGGTGGGCGGAGGCCAGGTCCCTGTAAGCGACTGCGGAGCAGCCTGGGGCGGACACCGGAGTCCCAGGGCAGCTGTTGCCCTCGGACACGCGGACAAGCATCTCACGAATCGGCCCACCAGCACATAGCCGAGGCCCCTGAGGGCGCTGGGAAGCCCCCAAGCATTCGGCAAATGCAGGTGTGGAAGCAACGCCAGGCCACCACTGACACCCGGGGCGAGTGGCCAGGACAGGCCCCAGGCTCTGGGTGTCGCAGCCCCCACCCCACGGACTCAGCGCGGTGGCCCTTTGGGAGGCAGAGCAAGGTGTCTGTTCCCTGGGATGAACAGGGGGGCCACGGGGGTCAGAGGAGGGTGCTCTGCCCTGGGTTTGATGAGGACAGACCCCAACGACTCCTGACCCAGCACTCGTGGTCTGCACGGGGGTGTCTCCGGCTGGGCAGCAGGTTGCCGACTGGACCCTGCTGTGGTGTCACACCTTCGAAGGCAGGTGGTGTGGCTGCTGCCCCCCCAACCCCCAACACGGGCTGGGAGAGGCCCCTGGGCACAGCCGGTCAAAGAAAGGGGCTGGGGAAAGGCCAGAGGACCTTGAAGAAGGGGGTGGTGATGGCACTTCCTTCGGGGTGCCCTCGCCTGGCGTGCAGGGAAGGTGGGGGGCATGAGAGGGGGCAGCTCTTCCCTGACTCACCCCCGCCCCGCGTGGCTCTTTGGGAAAGGGGGGCTCTCCACACAGGGGCGCCTGCAGACACATGTTCTCAGCCCAGGTGAGGGGGGACCCTTAGCTTTATTTCGACCTCCCGGCCACAGCCCCTGCCCCCTCTGCCGGCCCCGCCCCACTGGGCTTCAGAGGCGGCAGCCAGAGTACGGGAGGCAGGTGTGGCTCGGGCAGGACGGGGACAGCAGGCTCCGGCCTCCTCCTCCGCCCCGCCCAGACCCTCCCTCGCTTGCACCCCCATCCTGCCCTGCACCGCCACGTCCACCCACGTCCTGGGGCCACCACGATGCCATTCCAAGCGACACTTCTGCCTGTTCTTCCTCGGTGGGTGCCCTTCCCTGGCAGCTCCTGCTTGAACAGCCTTCTGTGGGTTGGGGGGGCGGACCCCCTGCCCCACCAGGTCCCTCCCCCAGCCCATCACCAGGGCCGGGCCCCACCCACTTTGCTCAGACCCTCGAGGGCCGCTGGTCGATGGGCTGCAGGGTTGTCCGTGTCACACAGGGCCCCCCCCACCTGCTGCCACGCCCAGACACCTCAGGGTCTCCCCAGCGAGGGCAACAGGGTCACCCCCAAGCTTCTCTGGGCACAGGAACCTGCCAGAACTTTCGCCGCTGTCTCTCAGGCCCTCTGCCTGCTGGGGTTGGGGCTCACGTGGGGAAACTGAGGCTAACCCAAGCGTCAGGCTCAGCTGTTCCCCAAGTGTGGGCGGGGCCGGGCAGCCGGGGTGAGGGGCACCTGCTGCAGACGGACGGACCCAGCTTCCTGGGACAGATGCTCGCGGAGAGGCCCACGAAAGGGATTCTCTTCAGGAGAGGCCGGCACACAGGGACGCTGGTGCCCCCAGGGAGGCCACGACCCACGGCTCCCAAACTCCGTGACAAAGCGAGGGGCTTGGACGAGGGCTGAGACCTGGCAACCTCAGAGTGAAAGGTGACCAGGGTCCCGGCTGCTCCTGAGCCCCATCCCTCCTGCATCCTCTTCCCGGGAGTCACGTGTCTCATGGCGCGCACGCACACACACAGAGGAAACGACTTTTGGGGTGAAGGAAGGAGGCCCACTGGGGCTTCCCCAGGTGAGACCCTGGGTTCTTCCCAGCCCCCCCAAAAGCCTGCTCACCTGGATGACAACCTTGAGGGCAGGGGAGCCCACGACCGGGGTGCACACCAGGCCGCCGGGGTGCTGGCCATCGGTGCTGCGGTTCTGCTGGCCCATGACGAAGATCATGGGCATGGCCAGGAGGCTGGCGGCGACCCAGATGGCGCTGATGAGCTTCTTGGTGCGGCTGCGGGACATGAGGGTCTTGGCCTTGAAGGGGTGGCAGATGGCCAGGTAGCGCTCCACGCTCAGGCTGGCCACGTTGAGGGCGGTGGCGTAGGTGCAGGCGTCGCGCAGGAAGTAGTAGCCGCGGCAGCCGGCGTCGCCGAAGGCCCAGGGGTGGTGCACCCAGATGAAGTTGTACAGCTCCACGGGCATGGCCAGCAGCAGCGTGAGGAGGTCGGACAGCGCCAGGCTGCCCAGGTGGTAGTGCACCGTGCCCTGCAGGTTCTGCAGCGACTTCTTGCGCGTCAGCGTGAACGCGGTCACCGCGTTGCCCACGGTGCCCACCGCGAAGAGCGCCAGGTACACCACAGTCACCAGCACCTTGGAGTAGACGTCCGTGTCCACGTCCAGGTTGCTGACGGAAGAGGCTTCCGCGGGCTCCGACGCGTTGCCGGAGCCATTGCGGAAGTTTGGGGCCAGCAGCGCCTCATCCAGCCCCGTCGGCGGCAGCGGGAAAGGGTCGGCGCCCCGGGACCCCGGCGCTGAGCCATTGAGGCGCATGGTGGGCGGGCTGGGCGGGGTGCCGCGCGCCGCTCGTCGGGGTCGAGGCTCTGTCTGCCTGGCACCTCCACCGCTGTAAGTCCAGAGGAAGGTGGGCGCGTCTCCGACGCCCGCACAATGCGGGGAGCCCCAGGCGAGAGCGCGAAAGAGCGATGGGGCGGGTCTTCCAGCGGGAAGCGCGGGAACCCGACCGCGGCACCCCGGAGGGCTCGGGGTTTGCGCTCGCCGTGGGCTGTGGGTCCCGTTCCTCCTCCGACTCCGGGCTCCGGGCTGCAGGTTCCCTCCGGGCTCGGATCCTGCGGCTTCTTCCTCCCGATCTCCCGCCCGGCTCGGGTTGCGGGGAGAACCTGTGGCGAGGAGCGGAGCGGAGCGCACGCACGGCAGCCGGCGCGCTCACTCCCTTGCTCGCGCCCTCCGCGCACGCCCTCACCGCACACCTCCCGCTGCGCTCGCGCCCTCCAGGCCTCCGCGCCTCTACTGAGCCGGGGACTGCGCCGCGCGCCCAGCCTGGGGGGCGCCGGAGGAGGGAGGAGGCGGCCCCATACGCTGTCCCCGCCCCGCTGGAGTGCAGGTCCCGCGATCCGCCCAGCGCGCTCGCAGGGGCAATCCCGGCCCCGGTGAGCGCCCGGGGGAACTGGATTCCAGCAGGCGCGTAGGGATATTGGCTGTTTCCAGGCTCTCTCCCCCGACAACACGCCCTCCTCTGCGGTCTTCCCAACTTTCACGCCCCCGGGAAGGGAGCCGCCTCCTCCTCACCCTCAGCTCGCTCAGCGGGGAAGAGGGGCCATGGGGGACTCCCCGCTGCGGTGGCTGGGTCGTCTCTCCCTCCTGGGGCGCCTGCGCGGTGCCAGAAGCCGGGCGCCCTGGGGCGCTTGCACACTGGGTGGGGTGCGTGAGGGGGGCACAAAGCAGTGAACAAAGCGATACCCCTCCCCCCGCAGGCAGGCTGGGTTCCTGATCCCAGCACCCTGGGGTGTCCGTGCGCGTGTGCGCCGGCACCGCGGCCACCTTATCACTGCCCGGATTTGGCCATCGAAAGTCGCCCTGAGACCCTGTGCTGGGTGGGGTTTGGGAGGGATGGTCTGGGTCACAGCCTCGGGACCGGCCCTGTCCCCGCGTGGACTGACCGGCTGCACCTGCGGTGCTGGGAATGGGAAACCGAGTGGGCAGTGACGGGGCGCGGCGGTGAGGGAAGGGGGCGAGGCGGAGGGAGCCCCGCCCAGCTCAGGGTCCCGCCCCGCCCCGGGGTGAAGGTCAGCCTCATGAGCTGCTTGATGGCCAGCCTGGTTCCACAGGCATCCCTGTTTTCCACTAGCCTTGGGCCTGCCCGTTTCACCGAATCCTGTGTTCTCGCCGGGGCGTGCCAGCCCATGAAACTACGCGGTCAAACGTTCAGCTTTCAAAGTGAACACCAGCGTCCCCCACCGGTCGCCGCCCCCCCCCCAAGCCAGTATGGCCCGCTGGGGCCGCAGGGGCTCAAACAGAGGCCCACTACTTAGACTACTTAGCTGGGCGAGTGACCCCACTTCCCTGTGCCTCGGTTTTGTGTGGAACAGCAGGACGCTCGGGGGGCCGAGCTGCTGCTGGGGGCAGCGGGGGCACCAGGTCGGGGCTCAGCAGGCAGCTGTGCCCAGGGCGCTGCTGAGCGGCCGGGCGCCCCAGCCAGCAGGGAGCGGCGGGTGAAGTGCCCTGGACAACAGAGGTTGCTTTAAAACCCTGCCAGAGCGGACCGGGTCTGTCCTCTGGAAGGCAAACCCAGCAGTTAAGAGGTCGTGGAGTCGGGACCTGGGTGCCCACGGCACAGGAGGCAGGAAGGGTGGCCTCTCCAGACCCTCGGGCGCTCGGTGCTGCCGCAGGACTTGGGGAAATGCCCGGCCTCACCAGCAACGGCGCCCTCGGCCCCCACCAACTGGGAGCCGCTTGGACGAAGGTCTGGCTGGTGGCGTCTGGGGCCTTCCCCTGGCTTGGCCGGAGCTGTAGCTGCCAGGATGCCGCCCACGGAAACGCAGCCTCGCCCGCGCCTCGGCTCACTGTTTGGTTTTCAAACCCCTGACCTTTCTGCCGAGCCGCCTTGCGAGCTGGAGCTTTGTCTTGGAGCCGGCCGAGGGGCTTGGGAAAGCAAAGTGCTGCTCAGCACATTTGCTGAAACCGGAAGATGTCGCCCTGGGGCCTTGTTCTACCACGCGGGCAGGTGGCCGGCCCTGGTCCCGGCTCCCTGGCGTCTGGCTTGGGATGGCTCTTCCAGGCACCGTGGAGCCAGGACGTGTAGCCACACCACCAACTCCACCTGGCTGGCCCTGGGGGAGGGCTGACCGGGGAGCCTGGGGGGCCTGCCGCCCGACCCTGATGCGCCCACCACTGCGTGTGACGGGAGCTGGCCTGCCCGTGGGCAGCGAGGGCCCAGGTCTGTCCAGGAGGGTCTCACTCCCTGGGTGAGGCAGGCAGTTCGCTGAGGGAGGGGCTGGGCTGGGACAGCACCAGTGACCCTGGGGTCTCTGAGCAGCCGGGTCCTTGTCTGCTCACTACAACCCCCCAGGCCCCAGTGCCGCCTGCGCTTAGTAGGGGCTCCATGGACTTTTCTGATCCAGAGGAAGAGCCGAGACCGCAACGGGCACCCATGGCTGGAACATGCCATGTCCATTGTCACTTCCAACAGGCTTCCGGCTGTGGGGGACCGCTGGCCAGGGTGGGGGTGGGCGGGGCTCGGCTCCTCCGAGCGGGCAGGACCTGTAGCGCTTAGCTGGAGATTTTCCCACCGGCAACGTGGAAATTGTGCACGTTCCAGAATGTACAGTATTCCGAGGAGGATTTAAAAATAGATCAGCACGCATACAAACGTGAGTGAAGCTCAAGCCAGCCGGAGGGGCCAGGAAGGGCCTCCCTCCCGCCCCCCACCCTGTGGTGCCCGCACCGAATCCCGGCCGTTGGCCCAGCCCAGGCCCACGGAGGCTCGGCCACCACCTCCTCGTCCCTCACGTTCCCAGGTTGCCCCTCAGCTGTTAGCCGTCCTCCCAGGCATGCCAGCCGTGTTCACTGGGAAGGACCAGAGGGTCAGGCCACCACCGGGGCTGCAGGGTGCGGGGCGGGGCAGGCGGTGGCTCTGAGTCCCCACGTCCACCCTCCCCTGACCGCGCGCTCCAGGGTGAGGTAAACAGAAGCAGGAGGCGATTCAATTCCTCGTCTGTAAGACGCAGACAGGTGACATGGCCCCATGTTGTTCGGGGGCCGTGGGCACCTGTGACAGGTGCGTGACCTCAGGAAAGAGGCCTCTAAGTACCAGCCCCCGGGGAAGGCACTTTCTTTCACAGATTTGCTCGCGGACAAAAGACAAACACCCGAACCGCACGCCCGACGCAGAAGGACGCAGGTTCCCATCTGCTCACTTTCCGAAGAAAAGCGGCGTCTTGCCAGCGCCCGCCCCGGGGAGCCGAGCCTATGTCGCTCCTGTGACGGCTCGGATCTGCGGCTCCACTTTGCAGGCGGGTGGCGGGCGGCGGGCACACTGGGCACCAAACGCTGAAGGCTCCGGTGCAGCTGACACTGCTTTTCCGATCACTCAGGAGACGGGGGACGGCGGGTCCTGGGCTTTGACGGTGGAGTCCAGGGTGGGAACCCTGTCCCCCCCGACGGTGGGGGTGGGGAAAGGCGGGGAGGGGCAGCTGAGCGGCAGCCTCTCTGTGCCCCCTGCCCTGGGGCTTCTCCCCTCCCCAGGGGTGGTGGGGAGGGGAGGACGGAGTTGGCCGTGCGGCCCCTTCCCCGAGACCCGCATGCTCCCCCTGTGTCTGCTGTCGGGGCTCCCGTTGCCTGGAAATATCTGAACGGAAGTGCACTCACTACTCATCCGCGTGTGACGCCTCACCAGCTCTGAACGGTGTCTCTTGTCACTCTCGACTTGGAGCTCTGTCACTCAAGACGACACCCACGGGAAACAGAGCCAGGTGCGGGGGGGGTGCAGGGGGGCGCAGGCAGGCGGCCAGGGCAGGGAGGAGGAGGAGGAGGAGGAGGAGGAGGAGGGGTCCCCGCAGAGGCCCCAGCAGGCCAGGTGGCCTGGGGATTGCGAGGTGCCGTCCCCGCAGCAAGTCTGGGCTGGGCCAAGGGGGTCAGAAGGCTCCTCTGGAGATGCTGACCTTGAACTAGTCCTCATTCAGGCCCTGAGAGTGACCAGGGGCTGCGGTAGCCAGTGACCATGCCCCGGGGCGCTGCATTCTCTCTGTCAGTGAATTCGAGGTGGGTGAGAAGCCACCCCTTTCTCAGGGAGCTCAACGCAGAGCAGAGGGGACACGTGTCACTCGCAGGTGTCCCCGACGGCGTTCGAAGGGGGATGAGCGTGGGCCCTCCCTGCAGCCCAGACCCGGGCAGCCCTTTCTGGGGCAGCCCCTCCGTCCCTCCGCTGGGGCCTGATGTCGGCGCCCGGAGGGCAGCGGGCTGGTTCGCGGGCACAGCTTTGCAATCCGCCTTCTAAAAAAAACTACCATCGCTAGGGGAACGGGAGCGTGCTGAGGGGACACGTGTCCTGGCGTACACGCGTGGCCCCCAGATCACGCACGCGCCCAGGTGGGCAGGACTTGCAGGGGTCCCTCCCCGCCAACCCCGCCCCGTAGGTATCCATGCGCCGCGTCGTTGTTCTGGTGCCGGCATCGACCCGCACGCGCGCGCGCGCGCACTCGCCGTGTGTTAAACACGCGCCCGTGTGCGTCGGGCGCCACTGAGCAGGGGACGCGGTGTGTTTGTTTTTCTGCTTTCCCTGCGGGTGCCGCTGAGCGAGCCGCCGCGCGGCCGGCATCCTCCGCAGCCCTGCAAGCTCCCGTCTGGTTCCTGTAATCTTTTCCAAATGCCACTTTTGTTTGACAGCCGGGTCCTCCGGATGAGAAATGTGTTGCTCCTTTGTTACTCTTCGCAACGGGCCAAACAGAGCCGCTCTGCCGAACAGCTGGCCCTGGCCCCGGAGGGGACATCTGTTGGTTTTGCGCGTCCAGACCCGAGGCAAGGACATCCGCGCCCCCACCCCGCAACCCGCCTGAGCCAGGCCCACCCCTCCTGCCGGGTCTTGGGTCTCTGCTCCGGAGAGGCCCCGGGGAGGGCTGGCCTGGATTCTCCCCTCCCCGGTTGTCAGAGCCGCCTTTCCTGCCGGCCCGGGAATGAGCATGTCACCAAGGTGGACACTCAGGGCCCTGTGCTCTTTGCTCCGCTGGTTCCGGGCAGAGCCGGGGACCAGAAGAGGCGCAGAGCCCTGGGCCCCGACCCTCAGTCCCCGACCCTGCTGCTCCCGAAGCTGGCCGGCCCACTCCGCCCCTCCTGCAGCAGTTGTGAGCTGCCTCGCCGTCGGCCACACCCAAGTGCCGTGACCACGGGCGCTTCAGACGTCACCGTGGGGACGTCAGTGCCACTGGACCCCTGCGTCCTCTGTGCGTGAAGATGGAGAGACGTCAGAGCAGCCGGCAGAGAGAGCCTCGGCGTCGCTTTTCTGTAACGAGTCGGAAGGGACCATGGTGTCACGCACGGATAGGGTTTGTCTCCTCTGATGACGAAGCCGTCGGCCCCTGAGTGGCTCCAGCCGCGTGGGGACCATGTGGAGATGGTTAGCCTCTTCCGGTGACAGCCATCAACGGGCTTGGTGACAGCAGGTGGGTGTCTCAGGCTGATCCTCCTGCCAGCCGACTTCCTTAGAGGGAAAAGCGATTTTCTGAGAGAATGTTTCTAGGGCCTCGCCATTACTTCTTGAGAATCACCGCAGAACCTGCCCCGGGCATGGGGGATGCCCCTGCCCGGCTCCCAGGGCACTGTCTCCTGCTGCCCGGGTCTGCGGGTCCGAGGGTCCGTGGGCCGGGCGGGCAGCCCTCCTGAGCCCTGGGAGTCACCTGACGCCGACATTTCCACCCATTTTCGCCTCACTGATGAATGGATTGATGGATGAGTGGCCTTTGACTTTTTCTTTAAAAAAAAAAAAAGATTTTATGTATTTATTTTTAGAGAGGGGGAAGGGAGGGAGAAAGAGAGGCAGAGAAACATCACTGTGTGGTTGCCTCTCACACGCCCCCTACTGGGGACCTGGCCCACAACCCAGGCCTGTGCCCTGACTGGGAATCGAACACGCCACCTTTGGTTTGCAGGCCGGTGCTCAATCCACGGAGCTACACCAGCCAAGACAGACTTTTTCAAATAATATTTAAAAATAATTTTTTTGGGGGGCTGAGTGGACAAGTGGATGGAATCGGATTGGCCGAGGTCGGGGCCGGGGGGCCGGGGAGCTGGGGGTCGGCACACGGGTGTGCCGGCACTTCCTGCAGCACAGTTAGCGCACTCGAAGTGGGGTGCAGATAAAAACACGTTTACGGGAGGGAGTGCTCTCTCCCGCCAAGTTGCGGAATTGCAAACCAGCGGGGGTGTCCTCCTCGCTGTTAGCAACTGCATCTCGGAATCAGTCATCGGGTGTCTGGCTGCAGAGAGGGACGAAGCTCATTTCCTATCACAGCTTCTCCGTGGGCGAAATGAGCAGCGTATCCGAAAGTCTAACCCCGGGGTAATGGGAGCAGGGCCGGTGGAGCGGGGCCCCGGGCGGTGGGGGCAGTGGGTGGGGGCGAGGGACGTGGTCCGCTCGCTCCCTAGGCGGGGTTCTCGCTGCTCCCGGAAAAGCCTTCCCTGGGCGGAGGATGGGGGCCGGAGTCGGGGGCCTGGGTCAGCTCCTGGCTCCCTGCCGGTGGCCCCGGAGGGTGAGCAGGCAGCTCCTGGCCCTGGGCCCCTTCCTCCCGTGGACGGCGGGGCAGGATGCCCCAGGCCGCCCAGGCTGTGGTGGGGGTCTTTGAGACGCTGCGATGGCCGGGCAGCTGTGCTGCCACCGTCTCTCTCCCTGGGGTCCACCCGAAAACATGTGAGACAACTGGTCCCTCGCGCAGGCTGCGCATGGGGCTGGACGCAGCGCTCGGGGCAGGTGTGTGAGGCCGGGCGGGAGGTGGCTGATGAGACAGGTGCTGGCGCAGTGCAGGTGGGTCCCCTGCCCCAGGACGTGTGGACCCCCACCTCGGTGTGTCCCACTGTGGGGCACTCCTGGTGGATGGGGGGCTGCTCGCTGGGACCCATTCAGCTGCCACACAGGTGTCCGGGAAGGGAATGTGGGCGCAGGGGGATGCCAGCAGAGCGAGGGAGGCATGAGCCCTCCACTCCATGGTCAGCGTTGCTCCTCCGGCAGGGTGGGTGCTCACCCGAGGGCGTCCCTCAGCTCCGCCGCCTTCCTCTGCCACGGGGACTCCCCCAGTGCCCGGGCCCCACGGGAGGGGAGAGTGTGAGAGAGAGATGCCTCTTGAGAGGGACCTGGCCCTGCTGAGTCCGGGGCAGGGGCCCCCTCTGCTGTCCACCCTGGAGGCCCTGTCTGTCTGTCTGTCTGTCTGCACAGCTGGGTGTCCTTGGTTTCTCCAGGACAGTGTAGACCCCATTCTGGCTTCTCCACAAACCCTGTGCGTTGCTGCGGGAGGGTGAAGGGCGGAAACCGGAAGACACAGGTGCATGTCCCTCCGCCCAGGTGTGGTCCCTGAGGGGGCGCAGGTGGAGGCTGGCCCGGTTCAGGGGCCAGGGCTTGGTACTCTGAGGACCTGGCTCTGTCCACTCAGGAATGGCCCCTCTGGCCACCTGCTGGCTCAACGGACCAACTACAAAAGGGAAGACCGAGGCATTTTGATGGGAACTGAAATTTTCAGGGGCTTTGCCAATGAATCCGAGGTTCCAGTTTCAAAACCTCAATGCGTTGCGATGTGCTTTCGGACTGAGAGGTGCTGGTCAGGTTATTGGAAAGAGTCCATGGGTTTCTCAGGAAACAACAGGCCTCCCTCCCCACCAGCCTGGTGTCCCCTCCCCCTCCATCCAGAACCCTGTGTCTGTTGGCATGGTTCTGGGTGAGTGTCCACCCGCCAGGTTCCGGCTCTGCAGCTCACTGAGCGCTCGGCAGTGGGTACCCCCCCCAGCTTGGGGTGCGGGAGGTGGTGGCGACCTTCTGGGTCCCGGCACCCTCCCGGGTGGGTGTGGTTCACCGTGTGGCTTGGCTGCAGCCTGGCCTTTGGGGACAGGGTCTAGGGGGGAAGTGTCACACCCCCGGGGTCTCACAGAGGGGTGCAGGGGCTCCTTTCTTCAGCGTGGTGCCTGTGTTTCTGGGAGCTGCCCCCTCACCGGCCAGCCTGGCCACAGGGTGGAGGAAGTGCTCCCTCAGGGGACAGTGGGGTGTCACCTGCTACCCTGCTGCATCCTCCCCAGGCCTCGGTTCCCACATCACTTCCTCCACCAGCCCCGCCGCTCGGCAGGAATCAGCACATGCCCTGGTGCAGGGTGAGGGCCCCTGGGGGCCTGGGGACCTGCTGGTGTTGCCCAGGGCTCTGTCCTGAGCGGCAGCTCCGAGCCTGGCATCGGGAAGACACTCAGCACGTGTTTGTTGACCGGCCAAGTGCACTGAGCACAATGTGTGTCTGGGGGCCCTGTGGCCTTCAGCCTTCTTCACGGACCTCAGAGCACTGTGAGGTCGAGCCAGAGGCCGCCCCAAATGACAGCTGGTTCCCTCCCCATCTGCCTTTCCTCTGCAGCCCTAGATACGCTGACACCCTCTTCCCTCCAGCTACATCCCCCCAATCTGCCTGTGGTGAAACAGCTGGTGCTAATTTAGACTAAAGGGTGAATGACTGCTAACAGTTGATGGGCCCCCTTTTACTTTATATTTTATACAAAAGGTTTTTTTTTTTTTTTTTAAAGAACACAAAGACCAGTTTGACTGTGGAATGGTGGCCAGCTGGCAGGGACGGTGTGGCGGGGTCCGAGCTCCCCGAGCGCAGACATGGGGTTTGCTCTGCAGGCGCTGAGCCATGGGCCGAAGCCCTGCGTGTCTCTGCCTCCCTCCCACCCCCGTCCCCCGAAGAAGCCAGTCGTCCGCATTGCGAAGGTGGGGAACGTGACGTCCCGTCACGAGGGGACATTCGCTGAGCAACAGACTCCGCGTCTCTGCCGTCATCCTTGGCAAACAGGGGGGCGGCCGCCACATCTCTCAGCTGCCTGGGGAGAAAGGCTGGTTTGAGCTGGGAGCCTGGAGAGAGCGTCGCTGTCCTCCGGAAGAGGCATTTAGTTGTCACCCGCCGTCCCGAGCACAAAGCTCCTCGTGGGGCCAGAGCCACATGGAGACACAGCTCAGCGGACGGACACGGAGGTCGCTTGGCCCCGACCTGGGCAACCGGAGTACGACCGGCTGTCAGAGCCCGGAGGGCCTCTGCCCGGCAGGGTGCCCTCCCCTCCCAGGACCCGTTCACGAGGCCCAGGCTGGGGGGTCACAGGCTTTCCCCTTAAGACCACCCCTCCGCCTCCCCCACGCCCTGGGCTGTGTTTCTGTTCTGCTGGGGCCCCCACCCATCTGAGCCTAATGATGTTGCTGAGACAGGGCTGGTCACCCACAGCCTGACCCCGTGCGCCTGGCCTGACCGCCCCCGACCGGTCACCACTCCGGTCTCTCCCTGGACCAATGGAGCTTCAGGGCTCCCCCCCTGACCCCAGCCCCCGCAGCCTCCACTGCCGCGAGAGGATTTTCTCGGAAAGTGGGGAGTAAACGCACCGAGTCCTCCTCCGAGTGCTCGCTGAGGAGACACAGTCATCAGCTGCAAAGTGAAGTGAGGGGCAGAGGCCTGGGCCTAATTAGGCTGCTAATTAGTGACTTCCAGGTGTGTGATTGCCCGCTGCTGGGCTGCGCACTCCACTCAGTGGGCCCCCGAGATGCTCTCCTGGAAATCGGTGATTCCAGGGAGGGGCTGACTGTGCCGCTGAGGCCGGCCGGGGGTGGGGTTGCCTGCCCGCTCAGGAAATTCGAGGGCAGGTGGGACGTGCAAAGCAAACACTGGCCTGAACTCGGTGACAGCCAGCTGCCCCGGGGTGCAGGTGGGGACGCCACCCACCTCCCCGAGTCTAACTCAGGGGTGAGGACACAAACCAGCCTTAGACGGAGGTTCCCACTCGGTTCTGGCAGAGATGGGGGGTCCCGACCCTGGGAAATGCCGGCACAGGGGACAGGCTTGCTGGGGAGACCGGAGGCTCTGCCAGAGGCAGCATGGCCCAGTGCAAGTGAATGAAGGTTGATTTTACGTGTCCCTCCTGCCAGACCACGGGGCCCAGATTAAACGTTATTCTGGGGGTGTCTGGGAGGCCGGCATTCGAATCGCTGGGCTCGGGGAAGCGGGGCCGTCCGCAGTGCAGGTGGGCCCGTCCAGCTCGCGGACGGCCTGGATGGAGCACACAGAACACGGAGGGTGTGCGCCCACCTGTCCGGGACCTCGGTCTCCCCCCTCCACTCCTCAGCCTCCACGACCACCGACCAGTTCATCCCTCCTCCCCTCCCACAGCCCCCCCATCGGCTCTGCGTCCCTGCAGAGCCCTGATGTAGGCAGGCTGCTTGTTTAGCTCTCGGTGCCTCAGTTTCTTTCCCTGCCAAGCAGGGATGACGATTATTTTAATTATTTCATAAGCCTGTACACCTACCGCAATTGCTGTTTAATTCGGAGACCCCTCTAGTCTTCGGACACCCCAGGGAGATCCATACTAAAGTGTCCTCCCCACCTTGGACGTGGGGAAACCGAGGCACAGAAAGTGTAAGTGGAACGCCCAGGACGGCGCGCATCTGCTCCAGGCCTGTGAAACTCACGCTGCGCTGGCAGCCCTGTCTGGCCGCCCGTGGGTCCAGGTCACACCACACTGGGTTGTTAGATTGTGGTAACAATGTATCTGATGTTACAGTAATAATGTATCAGCTTTTCCATTTGCATCCTCACCGCCGTGCCACCGCCTGCTGGGAGCCCCTGCAGGAGCCAGGAGAAGCTCTGCCTTGCCCTTGCTGGGTGCAGCCGGGGCAGAGGGCCTGGCCCCCTCAGCGGCCGCTCCTGAGAGCCTGTGGTCCCCCAGCACCACTCGGAATTAATGATCCAGTTATGAATTAAACGCAGCGGAATGTGATTACCGGGGGAGCTAGCTGAGAATAAAACGCATCGTGCATACAACGGCCACTCGGTCGCAGTCGCCCTTGCCTGTCTAATGTGCTGCTGCCTGGAACAAGTCCAAGTGCAGGTTCTCAGCGGGGGCGATTGCCCCAGAGCAGCCGGCACACAGAGCCCAGGGGTCTCGTCCCCCAGCACAGCTGGTGCTTCAGGGACCCCCAGCCTCCGAGCTCAGACCAGAGAGGGGCCACCTCGGGGCCCTGGGACTACCGGACCGCGGCCGTCAGGCACCATGCTGGCCAGGGCTGTCCCCCGAGCTGGGCGCACACAGACCGATTCCTCCTCACCTGCACCGACACCTGGGACATCTTGGATGAGCCTTGAGCACGATGCTCCGCAGGCACAGCCGGAGCTGCACGGCCACGCGGCCTGTGCTTCCGTTTAAGGGAACGTCCGGAACAGGCCCCTCCGGAGACAGGGGGTGGACTCACGGTGGCCGAGGGTTGGGGGCTCTCTCTGCCGTGGTGAAACGCTCCGGCTGGCTGTGAAGGCAGGTGCGCCGTGCCTGAGACCTGCTGAGCTGCACACTCGAGAGGCCCGTGGCCTGCGTGGTCGGCGACGTGGTTTTTAATGCCGGGAGCTTTAGGGGTCCCCAGCCCGGCTGTTGGCACAGCCGTTCTCAGGCAGAACAGGGGCGAAGGAATGTAGATGCTCCAGTTTCTTCCAGGTCCTGGGGTCCCCACCCCGACGAGGGGGCCACGGCCGCGTCCCCCCTCAGGAGAGGGTGTTGGGGGGGCTGGGAGGGTCCCAGGCCCCCCACCACCCACCTGCCAGGCCCGGGTCCCCGTCACGCAGCACAGGGCCTGGCTCAGAGCGGATGCTCCACTGACTCTCTGGTGTCGTCCGGCTTTGCACTGGCTGCCCAGTCCCACGCCCCACGGAGGTCAGGATTCGTGGAAGGGGTGGTGCCCAGCTCACAGTCGCAGAAATGACTCCCGGGGGAATGGAAGGAAGAGACCCCCTTGGTGGCTGGCATGTGTGGGGGGCAGGATGCCAGCTGCACCTGGAGACCTGGGATCCTGCGGCCTTCAGGGAGCCAGACGCCCAGGACGTGCCTGTGCTGCCCCCTGGTGCCCAGTGACTGCAATTGCAGCCCCCCACCAGGACTGGGAGGCAGGAGGTGGTCAGCTGGGAGCTCACACCAGAGGTGGTGCCAGGGGAGCCCAGGTCCCGGTGGAATCAGGAACCACCCGGCAGGCTTCTGATTTGCCAGGCAGGAATCAGAACCACCAGGTGCTTCTGATTTGCTTCTTCCAAGAGATGTCTGCCAAGGACTCTGCCATGCCCTGAGCCCACAGGAGACAAGGCCCACAGGGTCCCCCACAAGGAGCCACAGGTGAGAGGACACCCAGGAGAGCTGGGCTGTGCTCAGGGCTGAGTGAGACGTGGGCTGCCCCCAATAGCTGACCCTGCCCTGGGTCCCTGAGGCTACGGAGGGTGGAGGACAGAGGGCAGAGGACACAGTTGGGAAGAAGAATCTGTGGGACCTCCCTCCAGGTTGGGCAATGTGAAAAGCCTAGGGGCTGGTGTCTCACTAGAGGGCGCCGTGGGAGCGTCTGGGCGGAGTGGGGTGGGCACAGG